>PPJP03000012.1:0-260792 GCA_003705805.3 Kluyveromyces dobzhanskii | reverse complement strand
ACACATCAAGAGAGGCGATCGGATCCTGGAGCGATTTGATACTCGATTCAACTAGACTTTTCAATATCATGCCGCTTCTGTCTTTAGCTTCTTCTTCTTCTTCTTCTTCCTTTTCCTCGCTGCTTTTTTGGACTTGCACTGGAGAGACAGCTTTGGCCTTCAATTTCTCTACTTCCGCATTAGCTTCGACAAGTTGATCCTGAACCTCTTTAGTTTTCTTGAGAACGTGGAGGTGTTCTTGGCGCAGTTGTGAGTACAACTTAGCTAGAGACTGATACTTTTCCTTAAACTCATTAACAGCCTCTAATTCAGATTCAAGCTTCTGTACACGTTTATCATACTGTTCTAGCATGACTTGGTCCCTCTCATACTGGTTACGAAAACTTAATATATCATTTTCTAAAGTAGCAGTTTTCTGTTGAATGAGTGCTTCTTTTTCAAGTTCGTGCTGCTGTAAGCGTTGATGCAATAAGCCTTGTTGCTCCTGTTGCTGTTGTAGCTGCCTTTGGTGCTCCATTTCCATTGCATACTGCTGCTGTTTTTGCTGCTGTAACATTAACTGCTGCTGTTCTTCCTGTTGCAACTGCTGCTGCAACTGCTGTTGTAATTGTTGTTGTTTTATTAAATCATTTTGCGGAAGACTATAATTTCTAGGCTGAGAAGAAGTAGATGGGACAGACCAAAAATCAACTCCTGTAGGCACCATTTGAATTGGTGCCTGACTATAACCAGTAGGTGATGGCACTACATTACCAGTAACGGCCGGAATAGCTACTTGTGGTAACTGTGAAAACGACCTAGTATCCTGTCTAGAAATGCTACTAGTAACATTACGTGCAGGAGAAGGATCGCGAATATTCTCTTGAGTAGTTGTTCTACTAACCGCACTAGGGGTAGAAGATTTAGATATCTTTTCAAACTGAATATCCTTGACTTCAGCATCATCCTCGTCTTCGTCGAGAATACGAGACATTGGATCAGATGGTAGCTTTGGAATAGTGATTAAACTCTTTAAAGATTGGATTGTAGTACAATCGAAATAAAATTCATTCAAACGGGTAGATTGTTGGGTATACCTATCAAACAATCCACTCAACGCATCGTAATCGCCCATTTGTCTGTACAGCGCCTTGATCATAGAAGTGACAAATTTGAAGATACCATATGTTTCGGTGACGAATGGGACTAAGGCTGCTCCAGAAGCATCTAACCCAGAACTGAAACTACCAAACCCACCTTTATTGACCGCCATTCCAGCAAATATCAATTTCTGGAAATTGTCAGCAGAATCTTGAAGGTTCATTAAATCAAGCACTGTTTCATAACCTTCATTGGGATCAGACACCGAAACTAAAGAAACATATTCTTCGTATTCAAAAGTTCCATTAAACCCTTTATGTGTCTTGTGGAACTGCAACTTCTTAACAAGAAATGGAACATAGTCATTGATCAACCTGGCATACTTGTCACCAGCATAACGATATTTAGAAGACGCATAATTGCCCCCATCAAGACCGCCCTCGGAAAATATACGACCCAGAGATAAAATCCATTCGATGTTACGAATACCTTCAACTAATGCGGAAGGGTGCCCTTCTTGAAGCACTTTATGCAAAAGAACCAACGCTTTGAAAAGCTGAAGCTCCTCGGTGGCATATGGTTGGAGCTTTAACAAATTGAAAAACGTTTTAGATGACTTATGGTCCCACGTATAGACAATGCAAGCACGGACATGTTTCCTTTTAGGAGCCACATCACCCCCAGCCAAAGCCTTCTTAATCGACTTTTCTAAAGTTTGTTCCTCTCGAGACATATTCTATTTTTTGTCAAAGTGGGCCGAACTTTAAAACCACTGAGTTGTTGAGCTTTGCGATTTTCAATGGCGCAATACTAACTTCAACCTGACTCGTTTAAACATAGAAGTCGTCTATTTACATTTCCATGATTCTCCTATTATACAGGTCCAAAGATCAGATGGGAAATTTTCATGTCACTACAAACGGATTTGATACCTTGCAAAATTAACATAGAGCAAGCATTATAGACAATACATTGAACGAAAATAGGATCATCCTAACGATATATAAATCACGTGACGAGCTACTCTTAACAACTTATCAGGGTTTTACCATCGAAGCCAGTCACTGAGGAAAAAATATCAATTATACACCTTCTGGGTAACAAAGTACAAAACGGGTTTCAGATCCCAATTGCAAACTTGCAGTACAATCATGAGGTTTTGTTGACATAACAGAAGGGAGAAAGCACGCAAAACTGAATTTGCGGAGTGTTGCCTCAAATTTAGCATTAATTTGAATTACCCCAAAACAAATACCACTAACTTTACGTGTTTTACGAATATTTAAACGAAAGTTGAGGATTCTTAATGTTTCACATTGGACACAACTTTGCAACAAAGTTGGGAGTGAAAACTAAAGCTTCGCGGGGTCCCTAATTAATCTAAAAAAAAGAGACATTTTGGGACATTACTTCAAGTTAGTAAAAGGAATATAAAAAACAGGTTCGTTGAAGACTCGAACCAAAGTTTGTTTCCAGACGTTGGCGATATAATTCCTGAGAACGATGGGGTTACCCGAACGATGCCATCAGCAAAAGAAAAAGATCACTAACACAACTCAAAAGATTTTAAATATACAAATGAAGAAATGTTTCTCTCTAGTACTAACGAGATATGAAATAGACACACTATTCTGGTAGAAGACTTTCTTACAACGTCTTTTTAAATTCACAGATTCTTTTTGGTTTCAAAATCACACCGACCGAATAAACACAATCGACGCTTAAACATCATATGTCTATTGAAAACCTAAAGTCTTTTGATCCTTTTGCTGATACAGGTGACGACGAAACAACTTCGGCAAACTATATCCATATCCGTATCCAACAAAGAAACGGTAGAAAGACATTGACTACAGTGCAAGGTGTTCCAGAAGAATATGATTTAAAGAGAATTTTGAAAGTCCTAAAGAAGGATTTCGCTTGTAACGGTAACATCGTTAAAGATGAAGAGATGGGTGAAGTTATCCAATTGCAAGGTGACCAAAGAGCTAAGGTGAGTGAATTCATGATCACCAAGCTAGGTATGCAAAAGAAGAACATTAAGATTCACGGTTTCTAATTCTACAAACATGTTCTTCTCGTAATGGTTCCTTCAAAACAAGGACTATTCATATCATACTTTTTGTCAACCTTAGTTTTCTACGCCCTCAGGACATATTTTGTCACCAACTATACTATAGCGATGAAAATTTGATCTGCTGGAAACAATGCACTTGAATATGCTCTCTCTTAAAGCGAACCAATTACTACAATATTGAACCTGTGTAAATGAAATCGATCTAACTTCGGTTAAAGTGCAGACCAAAGTTTATTTACAAAAACTAGAAAACACAAATGATTAATAAGAATCTCCGGTGACAGCAATCTCAAGAGCACAATACGATCATCATGTAAAACTACGGCTGTTATTTCATTGCATAAAATTTATTATAATAAACTAACTATATAGTAGTAACTTTTATTAGAAGCATTTTGCACTTTTCTGTTGATTAGATTTCCGAAAGGATAGATAAAATGACGATACATTTTTTTTAATGCATCTAAACATTATATAGTTATTTCATCTCATCTCTCAAAAAAATGTGAACCAAAAATTCAAAGGAAACAACTAAAACTAAGTAGGTAATTCTTGATTCATCCTTAGAAACCAACCGCGATGAGTGATTTGAACTTACTTAAGTCATGGAACCCAAAATTAGTAAAGAATAGAAAGAAAGTCTGGGAGGCTCAGCAGGAGTTACTAGAAGAGAACAAAAAGATCAAAGAAAGACAGAAAGAAATAGAGAAAGAAAGAGAATTAGAGCGATACACTAGCTTAACAAGGAATGGAAAAGATATTGCAAAAAAACAAACTGGCTTGGAGTGGATGTATGACGACCAATCTACGGCTCTTGCTGAAAATGAGGATTATCTTCTAGGAAAAAAAGAGATAACTGACACCTTAATAACATTGGCCAAAGACAAAAAAACAAACCAAGAAAAGGATGATAAACCGCAACCCAGTATGAGGAGGAAGTTTAACGGTGTAAACGATGTAATCGATTCAAATCCCAATTCAAATCAACACGATTTGAGCAACGACGACCCCATGGCTAAATTTAAAACAGCTAAGCAGAAACACATGAATACACTAAAACACCAAGGTTTCACAAGTACTACAAGAACACAATCCTCTTATGGGAAGGCAAGGGAAGAAGGCTATAAAAGCAGATACAACGAAAACAGCACAAGACAGCCCGTTAACCGGAACTCAAGATACAATAATAAAAATTACAGAAAGTAGGAGCCAAACGCTATACTAAACAAAAAAAAAAGAAAATAACAAAATCAGAATGAAACATAAAGCTATTAACGATTGGAATAGTAAGCGTAATCATTGAAGTTTGGTCTTTTTACTTAAAGGTTTGGAATCAGAATCGTCTTCTCTTTCTTCCACATCAACATCCAAAGCGGCGTCACTATCGTCTTCACTATCTGTGTCTGATTCATCCATGACATCACGTTGGGCCTCAGTATAATACTTGACACAATAAGGATATAACTCTTCATTGAATAAATTAGCCAAGGAGTCTCCGTTGGGAAATTCTTTTCCAGGTCTAAGCCCGGTCCACCTGAACCAAGCGAAAAATGTTTTCATGCCAGTTCTATAGTTTTTCTTACCTTCTAAGGTAGATTTATCCGAAATAAGATCAGGGTTAATTTTCTCGTAACAATTAGGCCACTCTAGGCTTACTGGCTCGCTTGTTAAAAAACCCAATTCCGAATCTAGTTCGTCATCCTCTAGAGTCCTGTTATTCTTAACAGAAATTTTGGAAACGTCGTTCTCAATTTTGAATACTTTAGTTATAGTTTGGGCTGATAGATCACCTTCTATATCGTCGAATTCAATGGTAACTTGAAAATCCCTAGGCGAAGCTGTATCATCTTTAAGGGCCAAGGGTTCAACTACTATACTTTTTACCGCTTCGAAGTATTTGAAATCTGATGCTCTAACGTAATTCGCAAAGTCAGAGTGCTGAGTTAGAACGATATTCCAGAAAAATGGGATCTTTTTCAGTAGCTCATCTCTTTTCTTAAATACAGGGTCCATTTTTTTCAGCTTATACAGTTCGGCTTGGTTTTCAACCACAGCCATTTCATCTTCGCACTCAGCAAGGCCTTTAAAAGCTTCAGAACTAAACAAAGTAACAGTTAGCCAACTTGCATGGTTAGTCTCGGAATTAAAGCTTCAACTTTACTTAAAGAAAACAGGAAGGACATACGTTACTGAATTTCCAGTTTGCATTATGGTAAGTGGTTCAAACTATTGAGGATACGACCTTCCTTATTGAAAAACTCAACGTTTATTAACCTTCTTGGTGTGTTAAATTATTTGATAAATAATATCGACTTTTAAATTTTTCATCGGAGAAAATAAAGTTGGAATAACCTAAAAGGCACTTAAAAAATATGAAAAGTTGTATATAAATTAGTAGGAAGGTCTATCAAGTTGAATAATGAGATAAATGATTCAAGAAGATTTAGCTGTGGAACTCTTCATGTAGCTTTTTTTGAGCAAGCCATTGCTTTTTTAATTTTTTGGTCATTGATTTAGTCACCTCATTACCATCTTTATCTTTAATAGGAAGTCCATCTTCATCCCACTCGGTATATTGGTTGTTCTTGAACATATCCTGGGGCGATAATTTGGCCTTTTCGAGACGTTCCAATTCTTTAGCTTCTTTGATTTTTAATTGTTCAAGCTTTCTAGATTGTTTCTCAGCCTCTTTTCTCAGCTTTTCCTGATTCAATTCAATCATTTCGGACTTCTCTTTTTCGGTCAAAAATTTAACAAGTGAGGATTGGCCTTGTCTATCATCGATTGCTACGTTTAGTTCCAGGAGTTCCTGATTCCTTAATCTGTCAGTAACTTGTAAAAGATCTGATGAAGGTGCTCCATTCATAGCCAGTTGACGAACCTCGTCCCTAAATTGAGAAAGACATTTTACGTAAGGCATGACAACGTCTTCTTTCGAAATAGAGCTCGAAGAGCCTGACGAAGAATCATCTAACCACCCGAGACCATCAGAACGGATTTGGAATCCAATAACACCCAAAATTTTTGAGATGTACCTTGTTACAGCTAGCAAAGGTTCGATTTTCAATTCGGAGCCAATACTTGCGATGTAAGTGTTTGACTTTGTCAACAGATCATTTAACTGTTTCAATACTTGTGGGGTGGATAGGTTATCACAGAACGACTCGTATACTTTTTCTTGAGTTAATTTTAATTCTTCTAACAACGCTTTCTCTTCAATTGACAATTTTTTACTGATTATCTGCATTGCGGCTAAGGAATGCTTATAATCATTATTCAACGCACGGACATTTCTGAAAAAATTCGTTAGGGAAAGTTCAGTAGATTTAACTTCGTTCAAAAGAGAGTCTTTGAAGTCTAACTGACTATTCCATTGAACGGAAGCAAAAGCAAGCCTCAATTGACGAGCGCTGTATTTCTCCAGCGCCTCTTCGATCGTGATAAAGTTTTTCAACGATTTCGACATCTTTTGGCCCTCAATGTGCAAGTGCCCAGTGTGAAGGAAATAGTTGATCCACTGATGATTATCAAAACAGGCTTCAGATTGGGCCAATTCATTATCATGATGGGGGAAAGCTAAGTCGATGCCACCAGTGTGAATATCAATGACAGAACCGTGCACATCGCTGGCCATCACAGAGCACTCGATGTGCCACCCTGGTCTACCTTTACCCCAAGGGGATTCCCATTCAGGTTCACCAGGTTTTGATGCCTTCCATAAAGCAAAATCATTGGGAGATCTTTTACCATTTTTAGAAGAGAAGTCAGATAAGGAACCCTCACCATCTAAAATCAAATCTAATTGGCCCTTGTTCCAAGGCTGACATTTAGCGTAATCATGATTCTCGGATGCGTCAAATTTGGCGGTATCAAAGTAGACAGATCCATCTGAAGTGGAATAAGCATATCCATTAGATATAATGGATTCAACAAAACTAACAATCTCTGGTACGTATTCGGAAACCCTGGTAGTGACAGTAGCTGGAAGTACGTTTAGAGCGGCCATATCTTGATCATACCTCTGTTCCCAATAGGCAGGTAGCTTACGAAAAATTTCTGGGTCACTTAGCGTTGCTCCAAACTTTTCATCCAATACAGGGACTAGAACGTCTTTTGCTAGTTCAAAGAACGTCTCGTCTTTACTGCTCAAACTTGTAATGGCATTTGAAGCAGATGTGATATGCATTGGGAATTTTGGGTTTTCTGCTTTTTGTTTTTCTATATCTAACCCTGCGAGCCAAGACTGGTATTCTTCAATCTTTGTAAACCGCTGCTTAAAATTTTTTTCGATAAACTTGAAAAGAGCTGTCTCGACCTCATTGACAACATTATCGTTTACTTTATTGTCATTCTTTTCGACAAACTGTTCAAACAAGAAATTCTGCCTTGCTCTGATGATGATTTTATCATCGATGTCTGTAACGTTCTGCACAAAATTGATGTCGAAACCAAAGTAATCCTGTAAAATCCTTCTGTTTATGTCAATTGAAACGTAGTTTCTAGCGTGTCCCATATGTGAAGCATCGTAAACTGTTGGACCACAAGAATACCAAGTAACAGATTTAGTATTGGACTCGGTGACAAACTCTTCCTTACTCCTGGTAAGTGTATTATAGAGTTTCAAGACCGGCAGCCTTTTTTTCTCTGCAGGCTTGAACCATTTTGGTTGAACCACTTTTGGGGTAGACATTGATCTCACTTTTTTAAAGGCCTGGCTTAACACTGATGTATTTTTAAATAGCATACACTATTAGTCTGCTTCGCCACTAACACCCTTACGATTGAAAATAATCGAGGACTGATTGGAACTACTGGTCAGTTTATGCTAAGGAATTCAGCGGCTTAACAGTTTTCATAATTGGCTATATCATCTATAATTGACAATATGAATCATATGTTTTTTGGATATATTTCGTCAAATTTTTGAGATGACACACCAAAAAATTTGATGTTGGTCTAAAATCACGTGATCTACCAACATATGTTTAAAGAACTCTAAAGATGCAGTGCTTCTAACAAGAGACACACGGTATTATCTGTAGCTACACCACTGACCTTAATGAACGATGAACAGAAGTTTTCAATCCAATTGGCACATACATCATTCAAATTGGAAAACAGTTTTTGTTATTCGGTTGAGAAAAAGAATTTAAGGAAACTGCAAATCATTTGAATCGAACCACGCGCAAAGTAATCGCGCAAGGGAAAAGAGGACACATCAGGCAAAAATAAAGGTAGATAAATGGTCGAGGAATGGCAATTAAGAAGTCGTATAATGAACCAGGTCTCAAGCTGCAAAAAAATGATCGAAATCAGTTGGGTGTAGAAGATTCAACGAGCCATGAATCAAATGAGGATTTGTATGCAGATGAAGCGAACTCCTTCATTGGTGGTTCGGTAGTTATTTCGAAGGTTGACAGCAAAGCGAAAAGAACGAGTGGTCGAGATTCATTTGATGATGAAGAAAGCGAAGCCGGTGAAACTGCCGACCTTCAGAAAAGGCTTGCCGGTGAACATGAAGGACCTGGGACTTTTGCACATGGATCGGAAATCAAGGAAAACGAAAACGATGTAATTGAATATGAGGAGGGCGAAGAATCGGGAATGGCTTCAATGAATGAGAAAGCTTCGCCGAAAGTTTTCAATTTCAGTCTTCCATTTGGCGGGAAAAACCTCTTACCAGTATCACCTTTCAGTTCAATTAGGGCATTTCTATCTAGCGATTCGGTAAGAAATGACGATACTGATGGACCTATAACAGACGACAAAACTAACGTTAAGTTAGACAGACATCAAATTAAGTTAAAACTGAAGCGCCAAGAGTCTATTTCATCAGTTGAAGAAAGATTATTATTTGCCAACAATAAGAAGATTCAAAATGTCAGATCAAAGGCAGTGAAAAATGCTCTAAAACCAGACACATTGATAAACGCAATAAAAAGTTTCTCTGCCACAGATCACGAAGAGGTTACCGAAGATGGATATTCAGTGTCTAGACTTGAAGGCGTGTGGGATGAGCTAGAAGGTGATGTTGTTATATTGGGGGGTTATCGTGGGAGCATATTGCGGAGTGCGGAAACTATGAAACGTGTCTGGATACCAATCAAGGCTGGTTTTAATATAAGAAAAGTCAACCTTTTACTGGGTCCAAAGGAAGAAGACGAGCTTTGTGCTGCAGATACAATAATACCAGATGGCATGTTAACGCATATTGGACCAATTGATGTCGCCCGAAAACTAATACGACGCTTACGTATGAATCCAAATGTAAATATACAGGATTTCGGGTATGACTGGCGTTTATCACTTGGCATAACAGCATCTCAGCTCAAAGATAGGCTACAGCAACTCTACGATAGACAAGAAGTAAAGAAAGGGACATTTATTATCGCACATTCTATGGGTGGTCTCTTGGCACATAAAGTGTTACAAGATTTCACTCACCTAGTACGAGGAATAATATACGTTGGATCTCCCAGTCAATGCCCTAACATTTTGGGTCCCTTTAGATTTGGCGACGAAGTTATACTGAACAAAAGTATATTGAATGCCGAAAGTAACTTTTTCATGCGAAGTAGTTTCTACTTCTTGCCAAATGATGGTAGGTGTTTTATCAACAAAGACACATACGAACAGTATAACCTTGATTTCTTCGACCCGGAGGTTTGGAGAGAATACGGTCTTTCCCCATTGGTTAGCAAGGAAAGAGAAAATAAAACAGAAATAGAAAAAGTAAAAGATTCCCTTAAGCTGGCGATACTTTCGCCAGTGAAGATGATAAAGTCTTCTAGTAATCTTTTGAGAGATGATACTGAGAACGATTTCAACACTTCTTTCGAGGATTCCTTTGAATATTTGAAAAGGATTCTTCCAAAGACAAAAGATTTTATAGATAAGTTACAATACGACCCTGAAAAGTCATATCCTCCGCTTGCCATTGTTTATGGTGACAGAGTTCCCACGGTAAGAGGCGCAAAAGTGAAGAATCTTGACGAAATTAAGAAGGGTCTGTATCAAGAATTCTATTATGGACCTGGAGATGGTGTAGTGCATCACAAGTGGTTACTTCCTGAGAATCATGGATTCCCTGTCGTGGCGAAGATCGCTAGCGAAATGCCACACGTCAGTTTAATGACTGATTTTGAAGCCATATCAAAAGCTTTCATCTCGATTTTGGACGCCGAGCAACAAACTGATGGGGAAGATATAGATGAAGAGAAGATCCATTAAAACACATTTCCGACATACCAGTCGGTTTTCAGTACATTAAGTAAGAAAAAAAATACATGTAAATAGTCAATATCATCTGCTGATAATGCTCTGATACATCGTGTGAGTTCTGAACCATGCTATTACAACCAAAAGAAACATGTACTATTCCTGCACAACATCAAATAATACCTTCAACCACAATGAACAGGCACTGCACTGTATTAAAACGAAATATCCACCTCCCTCATAGTCTATCGCATGTTCGTCCAGGGTTTCTTCCGTTAACAGAAATCCATCCACCATCTGACACCTGGGGCAATCCATCAAAAAGTGCTGGTCATCATCATGATAATGGAACAAATCCAATGAAAAAGTATCTAGGCCATCTCCTGCATTGTGAAACCCAAGTTTCTTGAACGACTCAGCCAATTCCTTGTCATATTTTGCCCTAGAGTCCTCGTCTATGAGAGTTTGGTATGCGATTTGAATTTCGTTAATGGAAGGATTCAATGTGTTATTTGTGCTATCGTTGTCACTGGAGTTGGATTTGTCTGGATGCGCTACCAACAACATGGCTCTATAAGCCTTTTTGATGACAGTATTGGTGGCATCACTTTCGAGGCCCAGCACTTCGTACAATGATCGCTGCATTTATGTCAGCCAGAGCGTTTGGTCGATTCCTTATTCCTAATTTACATGTTTTATTAGTTTCAAGCTTCTTCAAATAACGGAACCTCAACTCATCGCTTTCTGATATCCATAGATCGCCGTGCAAAAGAAAAAGAGAAAGGACAACAACATAAAAAGATACGGAAATCGAAGCAGTGGAAGCGGTTTCAAGCGTGATGATGTCAGGCCCCAAAAGGGTCTTGTGCAATCGATTGGTGTAGATGCTACATCTTCAGTAGAATTTTGATCACGTGTCTTTATTTCTTTTTCATTTATCGAAAAATTTTTGGATGTGCGATGAGATGAGTTATGAACCTTTGATCATTTTAACAATGACAGTATTAACAAGGATCATCCGGATGCATACGACCAACGAAAACCAACTTGGTCAGTAAGAAAGTGTGGAAATGGGATCCAAACGTGCTTTCACAGAAGTTCAAGTTTCGGCTTATCAAGAGGAGCCTTCTGTAGCAGTGGGGAGTTTTTTCAAAGGTTTTAAAGCACCGAAAGATACTACCTTTGAATTATACAAGAACAGGAAAAACGGTGACAAATATGTGTTACATGGTGAGAATGAGAGATTAGAGTACGAAGGACAGACCGATGATGATTTTGTAGAAAGTTCACAGTATGTTGTGGGGGTTTATGATGCAGCTACAAAGTCCGTAGAACTATACAAAGCACCATTGGTGTCCAGCAAGGTCATTTCAAAATCCAGGAAGAACCTCATGGGGCCAGACATCAAGCAATCCAATGTACGTGCTGCATTAATGAGAAATGCTTTGGGTGAGGCATTTGGTACCAAGAAAGCCAAGAAGGCTATTGCTGACATGGAAAGAAACCGTATTGATTCTGATAAATTGGTAGATTCTGCCATTGATATTGTTGATTCAGTGAAAACGGCTTCAAAAGAGCTTCCTTCAAAGGAAGAACTGCAAGGAACTTTGTCTGCTGATAGACCAACTCCCTTGGCTAACTTGGATGCCACTGACGTTGAACAAGTGTATCCTCTTTACAACATAATACCCCAGAAAGAATGGGCTTTCATTCGTGTTGGCAGTATTCTTAAGGAACAAGATGCTGAAAAGAGACTAGAGTATTTCCCACACACCAAATTCCAATATATCGGTAAGAAGTTGCCCACTCTAACACAGGCTACTCAGATGCAGAAATTGCAACTATTATACTATTTATCGCTTTTGGTCGGTGTGTACGACAACAGGAGAGTTAACAACAAAACAAAGTTGCTTGAAAGAATAAATAACCCTCCAGACGCCCTATTGGATGACATTTTGGATAGATTCACAATTTCAAGGGCAGGCCAATACGGTAAATCTAAAGACAAATCGTACTTCATTGACCCCCAAAGGGAAGACAAATTGTTATGTTACATTTTAGCAATCATTATGCATTTGGATAACTTCATTGTGGAAGTGCCACCATTAGCTCAACAACTCAACTTGAAGCCATCCAAATTGGTCGGTCTTTTCAAAATATTAGGCGCTACTGTTAAAGGTGCCACTGTTGCTCAAGCTGAAGCCTTCGGCATTCCTAAGTCATCGGCATCAACATACAAAATTGCAACTTTGAAAGTACCATTCAAACTACCAGAGATGATTAGAAGGGGTAAGGGTCCTAGGAGATAAATAATTAACAAACTAAAGGTGATCAAGTCAGGCTTCCTATTTATATTTGTCGTATAATATATATGCTGATTTCTGTTTACATTTACATTTACATGTTGAGTTAAAAAACGCTTCTCTTTAAACGTTTGCAAAAATGCATGAGAATTCAAGAAGCATACTAGGAAGATGGTAAGAGATGATGCATGTCTTAAATCGAGACACGAACTTGCCATCTTCTCGATGCAGGAAGTTGGAATAGGTGTAGACCTGGGGTCCACTGAATTCAGAGTTGGCGTGTTCGATTATAACACTGATGCATTAATTCGGGAAGCAAAAGATAAAGTCCCTTATTATGTACAGGGAAATGGCATAGTCACACAATGTTCTGCGGATATTCTAGCTGCTGTTGAAAAAGTATTCGATTCTCTTCAACTTAATAATTACAATGTATGTTCACTAGGTGTCGGAGCAACTTGTTCGATGTTAGTTGGAAAACAAGAAGATCAAGATGTGGTTCCCTTTAACCTTGTTCCGAGAGAAGAAAAGTGCCATGATATTCTATTTTGGATGCACTCGGCTGCGATTGAGGAGACTGCTTATTTGAATGACACTATTGATAAATCTATACTATCCCACTTTGGTGGTAAATTGTTCTCTGAGATGGCAATTCCCAAACTCATGCAGTTGTGCAAAACTTATACAAAGGACGAATTAATCGTGCTGGATCTGCATAGGTGGCTTTTATGGAGACTTTCGCTCAAATTAGGTTACAAGGAGACAATTCCGATCAATGTTGCAAACTCCAATGGCATTGCACATGATGGTGAACTATTTGGTTGGGATGAAAAATTCTACCAAACGTTACAGCTAAACAAAATATACATAGGTAATAGAAATGAAGTGGCTCATTCTAATCAATTTGGAGATAGTTGCATTGACTGCTATACAAACTGGTTCCAATCTTGGTCCTCGGACATGCTTGATAACACTCTTTTTGTCGTGGCAGGGACCTCAACTTGTTGTCTGTATGCAAGCAATACTTTCAACTCATTCATTCCTGGAGTCTGGGGACCATTTAGAGACATTTTGATTAACAGAAAGCACAATGATATAGATGAAAATTATTCCGTATATGAGGCTGGTATTTCCAATACTGGATTGTTGCTTGAAAAGCTCTATGAAACACATCCTGCTGTTAACGACACAGATATTGCTGATTTTTTGAAAAAAATTGAGAACGATATACAAAGCATTGAGTCCAGAGAGAGCCGATCTATTCATCTGTTAGTGGATAGAATGTTTTTATTTGAAACATCTGGAGAAACCGGATTGACCTTTGTGAAGATGATCTCTGGGTGCAACTCAAAGGTTCACGAAGACAGCGATCCTATCGATCTTATACTAAGATATGTTGTGCTTATTGAAACATTGGCGTTTCAGATTGCAGATGTATTCAATGTTTTGAAATTAGGCAACGCTAATATATCAAATATTGTCATTACAGGTAGCCAAGCTAAAAACGTAAGAATGTTGAATATCGTGGACGCGGTACTTGATAAAATTCCGATAGGAACACCCGATATAGATAATGCAACTGCAGGTGTGCGAGGAGCATATCGTCTTGGGAAAGCGCATCAAAAAGACATTTCCCCAGTATCTTTTTCCAGGAATACGACCCTCAGGTCGCATAGCACTGAGAAGAAGTTTTTGCCAGACATTTATGATCATTTAAAGAGGAAGTACGCCAACTACAAAACTATTACAAAGACAAATATAAGATAACAAACATTCCAAAAAATAGAGGATTATACTTATGAATTAACTTTGTTGATGTCTACCCACTCGATTAGAGATTTTTGTCTATCATCTCTTTTAACCTTGTAAAAATGATCCGCGTACGATGATGCATTCATGTGATTGAGGAATTTCTCATCGTGGGTGATAACGATCAACTGGAAATTTTTTTGATGCCTTCTTACCTCAATTATATTTCCCAATGATCGAGCCAAGCTCTCAATATTTTCCTCGTCTAAATTAGTTGTGGGCTCATCTAACGCAATTACACCACAATTCACGCCAAACGTTTCAGATAGTGCTAATCTAATAATTATCGCTGCGAGGACCTTTTGCCCTGCTGAACATCTGCCTCTCATGTCAAGTTCCGCGTCCTGTTTATACATTACGACTCTGTAGTTATAGGATTTTCCGCGGACATTTGACACTTCGTCTGTTTTTATCTTAATTGTATCCACGTCGGTTCCACTATAAGTTCTTTTCCAAAGCTCATCGACGATCCGATTTATGTCTTTCATTTTGAGACTATGGTATTTCATTATCGCATTGTCCAGGGCACGCGAGTATGTGTCAATATCGTCGGTTACTAAAGATTTAGTTTGCAGTTTTATCCATTCTCTTTGATACATGTCATCCACGTTTTTGTAATCAGTTTGAAGTTGATTATTTAAAGTCACGACTTGATTTTGTAGCTGTTTGATCTCACCTAGTTTGCCTGCATTTTCCGAGCTAACTTTTTCATATGCGGTCCTTAAGCGAAGAGAGTCGTCTTGGTATTTCTTCCGCTCTTCCTCTGCTTTTCTGACATCCATTGAAGAGATTTCTTTCTCAACAAGCTCTAATTCAGACGTGAGGACATGCAAATCTATGTTTAGTTTAATATTTTTGTATTCATTATCGGAATCCTTCAGCGTTTGTATATCGCTGTTTATAATTTTTTCGATATTTTGAAGCTCAATATCGTTAGTGTTCACGGATTCAGCAAGTTTTGATAACATTTGGTCACATTCAGCAAGACGAGGAAGATCCACTTTTTCGAAATTTTCAATCAGTTGATACATCTCATTGACACTGGAGATCTGAGATTGAATTTTGTCTTTCCTTTCCCTAGCCTGCAATTCTGCTTTCCTGTTATTTGCTTTTCCCTCCGTGTAAGACTTATTGATGTCATTAATATCTGATTTTAATTTCTCAACTTCTTCACTAAGCAGTGAAGACTCTTTTTTTGAGCTACTAATAATGGATTCATTATCAGTAATCTCCTTCGTAATGTTCGAAAACTCCTGTAAGGAAGTTTCCATGGTGTTTATTACAGCATTTTTTTCTCGAATGAGGTTGAGCAAAGCATTGTATTCCCTTGATTTATCTTCTTTCTGGTTTTGTAGATCTGAGATGTCTTTTCTCAAAGTCCTCAGTTTGTTGTTGATTAATTTTTGGGTTGATTGCAGTTTCTCAATTGTGTCAATTTTCTCGTCAGAAATGTAAATGCTTAATTCTTCTTCAACTCTTTTCAGTTCTGATCTAATTTTTGATAACTCTTCTTGGACCCTTAGTACTTTGAAGACACTCGGTTGTAGTTTTTCGTTGATTGCCGTTAGGTGATCCTCTGCACTTTGAAGCTCTTGTAGTTTTTCGGTTTGATACAAACGTTTTTCCTCGAGGACGGTTTTGGTTTCTTCGAAGACTTCTTCCAACACACTGAGCTCTTGATGATACTTTTTATGTGAAAGTACATCGTTGTAGCATGACTTCAAATCGTTGAGATATGTCTCCATTTCCTTGGCCGTAGTTTCCAGTGCAATCTGGAAATTTTTGTTAGTTCTTGCCTTCAAATCTTCAATGAGTTTAGATGAAAACTTGGGATCGTTGAATTTTCTCTGGCATAGGTAGCAACAGTCGTCGTCATTGGCTACGTCCAGAGCCTTAAGGTTGAATTCTAGAGTTGTTTTATGCATCTTCAAATTTTCCAGTGCAATTCTGTACGACTCTTCAGAGTCGCGTAGCTCATCGTCGTAGTTATCTATATCAACTTCGTCGGGTAGAGATGCATCTAGTCTAGATTCAATAGATTTGATGCTGCTTTTGATTTCATACATTTGGGCTTCTGTGCTCTTTTGTTGGTTCTCGGCTTGCAAAAATTGCTTTGTGGCTAGGTCACAGCTGTTTTTAGATTTATTCTGATCAATTCTTCCTTTTTCTAAGATGGAATTGAATTGCGGGAGTAAGTTTTCCTCTGAGCTCATACTCAATCCGAGAATTGCGAGTTCTTGTTGAAGATGCTTTTTGGCGATATCAATGTCATTTCTTTTCGAACCTTCTGAATTTTGTAAAAGAGATAATTTCGCAAATAATTCTGAATGTTGGTTTCCTTTAGTTATTTGCTGTTGAATTCCATCTAAGTCATCTTCCAATGAAAGAATTTCTTGATTCTTTGATTTTATAGAGCTCGAAAGAACTTCGAGAATTTTTTCAGTATTCCACTGCTTCAACTTTGATTCGTAGACATTCAAACTTTCCTTTTCCGCAATTAAATCATCTTCGCTAACGGTTGTGTTGTTCTTGCGGTTTTGCAATTTAACAGTCTGTTCGGATAATTTCTTCAGATCGCTAGATATATAAGATAGTTGCTGTTCTTTCTTAGCCAACGAGTTTCGCAAGACTGATAATTTTTCTTCTGATTTAGTTTCTTCGGTACGATGTTCAGAGAGTAAGCGTTCTAAGTTCTCATTAGCACTCTGTAGCATTGTTGAAACTCTTGACGTTACAGCGTCCTTTGGAATGTCATACAGCTCCGATAGTTCTATCAAAATCGAGTCCATTTTGACTTTCGAGTACTCGAATTGTTCTTTTTTCGAGCTCAACTCACCTTGCAATCGTATTGCTCCTTGCTGCTTGTTTCTGGTGTCGTTTAAAATAGACAAGAGCTCCTTTTTGTCGGATTGGTGTTGTGAGAGTTCTACATTTTTTTCTTCTAAAACTTTTTGGAAATTTTCAAGCATGCTATTCAATTCTTCCTTTGATTTGGGTAATAGTTCAATTGATGACTGTAGCCTTTGTACTTGTTCGACTAAAGATGTTTTATTGTGTTTGAGATTATCCAATCTGGAAAGTGTTTCTTGAAACTGTTGATTTGTATTGAAAAGCTTGTCTGATTGTTCTGTAATTGTGTTAAGTTCTACCTCAAACTTCCTCACTTGGTTTTGATACTCTTGGATTTTATTCTCTAGTTTGGAAATATTTATCTTCGTGGCATTCGATCTATCTTTGTCCGTTTTCAGGTGCTCCACAGACTGCTTTAATAGTTTGATATCTATTGATATATCCTTCTTGATAGTTTTAAGGTTGTCTAAAGCTTTAGTAAATTTCATAGCCTGGAAAATCTCATCGAACCGTTTTTTAAGAATTGATGGCTCGCTTAAAGGCCAAAGAGAGTCTTCTTGGTGACAGAAGATAACATAATCAAGGATAGCTTTCGGTACTCCCAAATACAGCGGTATTTGCTGATCTAATTCCGTAGCTCTAGTGCTTAAGGTAGTCCGCTCCCCTCGATTTATGGCGACCAGTTGACCTTCCAAAGTCTTAAAAGTGTTGGCGTTCTTCTTAGCCAACAGTTGAATGTTTCTTGTAACAATCATATTCACACCCTTAGCATTGGTGAATGCCAGTTTGACCTGGGCTCTGATATCTTTCTCTCCCGTTATCTTCGGGTCATGGATGAAGGCGCCATTCTTAGAATTCGGTGGCAAGTCACCAGTTGTAGCATATTTAAGACATTCGATGATAGTCGTCTTTCCAGAACCGTTGCTTCCCACAATCAATGTCAATGGTCTACCAAACTCTATCGTTTCCCTATCGTTCGAATCGAAAGATCTAATGCCCTGAATCGAAAGTTTGTAGATAGCGGACATTCTCCAATTGAAAGCGGGATCGATATTTAGATTATAAGCTATTTCAAATAGCTGATGATCTTCCTAAGAAGTCTAATTGATTGTGGTTTACGGAACCATGTCACGACTTGTACATCCGAACTGTGCTAGATGTTTTTACACGCCTAGAATTTTACTGCAGTTTCAACTTTCACACTAATAAGCTTAAATAATGAACAAAATCAGGTTCAACTACCGTCAAACTTTAGAAGGAAAAAAATTGGTTTCTAAGTGAATGATGTTGTTCTGAAAGTGGCTTGGATATACGAGGAAGTTGCCTAGACGCTGCTCGTTTTCCTATGGACTTTAAACAGTATATTGCCGTTAATAGATCGCGTCACGGACAGGGATACCACACTTTTGGTCACGTGCCCCTCCAGAAAGTATGACGCTCTGTCATACTAACGGGAGTTTGGGTACATATTTCAATGTCACTTCATACGGTGTGTTTTTTCTTCTTCGAGTATATAAAGAGTGAGATAAATTGCTCGTCCCAGAGTATTCTTAACATACGACAAAGTAATGAAATAAAATAGGCTGAAGTCCTTAGATAAACCAAACAAGTTTTCGAATAAGGAAGAGTAACAGTAATCGAACCCCACTTGATTGGTATAAGTTTCAAACCACAAAAAGATCTAATTCTTATTAAAAAATCTGCCAAATATATTCTTCTACCCTATCAATTCTTTGTTTTCACAGCTGAATAGCACACTGTCCACTCGTATTGCTATCTCCAACACGCTATCACATAGATCCTTGACTACTGAACCCTGCATTCTCTTCAATATTATTAAAATCTTAAACATTTACACAAGCAAACGCATACAGCAATGGTAGAGAGCAACAGGCATGAGGATTTTGTAGCTACTCTAGAATCCTTCAAAGAGTTAAAATCTGGTATATCCGGTTCCCGTATTAGGAAGCTCACGGACTACGCTGTCAACCATGGAAGCGAACTGGAGTCTCTGTTGTCATTTGTGATACAGTATTCCAAAGACTGTCCCTCAAGCCACAAGTTGGGTTCTTTGTATATTGTTGATTCTATTGTAAGAGCTCTAATGAGTAAATCAGAAAATGTTAAACCTGATGTTAATGACGATGCCAACTACTGTTCGAAAGGTGTCCAAGTATTGAATGATAACATACAGTCTCTACTCATTGATGGTATTGAGAAAAGCGATCCTGCTCACTTGGGAAAGATTCAAGAACTCATAAACATTTGGGATAAAAACAACGTTTTTGATGACAAACCTCTAAACGCAGCAAGAGGTCGGTTGAGCGAACTACTTAATAGCAGCTCCATTGCTCATCCTTCTTCATCTTCTAATTCCTCTTCAAACACACGTACTGCGCCAAGTAATGACAACAAACCACCTGCAGTCAGTAAACTCGATCAAATCTTGAGCAACACACCGAGATTTGAAAATCTACCCATCTTACACATTCCATCCGAATTATTCTCGGATGACGCCACTGTACAAGACTCTTGTTTGAAACGGTTACTCGGTACGTTGCAAGTTGAATTAGCGAAGAATCCAAAATTGATTCAAATTAACAAACGGGATCGGGATCCTCGCTCGGTAGATAACTCAGCATCTTCCTCATCGAACGCGTCTTCTGCGTCCCGTCCCACTCGCCCAACTCAGTATATTGGAAGAGACTCCAGAAACGACAGATCGAAGTCGCCGCCTAGAAACAAAAACGAAAGGTCTCGACTTCAGGCAAACCCTTCTGTGCACACTTCGAGACAGCAGCAGCAGCAGCAGCAGCAGCAACAACAGCAGCAGCAACAGCAGCAGCAGTCTTCTAATGGAATGCAAGGGAATAACCATCATTTGTACCCTGATGAACAAAATGTGCCATCGAATCCTCATTTCAGGCCAAAGCCGGTGTCATTCGATCCAACCGTACCTAGAGACCATGTTAAAGTGTACTCGAGAACTTTATTCGTGGGTGGTGTGCCGCAAAACTTCAAGGAACATGACATTGCCAGGATGCTTAGACAATTTGGTGAAGTTCAAAGCGTTATTTTAAATAATGCTCGTAAGCACGCCTTCGTTAAAGTTTACTCTAGAGCAGAAGCTGAGAGAATCATGGCACATTTCACAGGCGGCGGTAACCCAACTCACGGATTGAGAATCCGTTGGGCTGTTGGTTTTGGTCCCAGGGATTGCTGTGACTATCAGTATGGCTATTCGATAATCCCATTGGCAAGATTAACTGAAATTGACTTTAAATGGTCTCAGCGTGCTGAATGGGGTGGTACTAGTGGGCAACCCATCCAGACAAATATGGTCTACGAAGAGCCTGATATTATTGTCGGTGAAGGTGTTTCTTCCAAAGCTATTTCTCAAAAGATGCCTACCGACAAAGGTGTACTGGGACCGAAATCTGGAAAGGTTGGACAACCTGCTGCTATTCCGCAGCAAACGATGGCATACAATAATATTTCACCACCTCCACCGCCTCCTCAAACATCACAGATACCAAATGTTCCCCAAGTGCAGCAATCGTATTATAATCAGTCAATGTACCAGCAGCCTCCTTCCATGGTGTATGGCCAAAACCAAATGATGGGTTCCATCCCGCACCCTCAGCAGCAGCAGCAGCAGCAGCAGCAACAACAACAACAACAACAACCTACTGCTCAAAAATCTCCAGAACCTCCACAAAATTTTGACCCCACTGCTCAATTAAACACTTTGATGAGCATGCTGAATCAAACACCCAAATAACATCTAAATAGTTTCCCCAGGTTCAGAATTAGTCTTTCATATTAAAAGCATCTATGTACGTTTAAGCATTGCTCATCCCATGGCGTAAGCAGTCGAGATGATATCAAATCCGTGTGTCGTGATCAACGGTTATATACTGAAAAATTTTGGAATCAAAGACTTTGTAGATAATATTAGACTTAGAGAGTAAAAAGTGAGAAACCACCGAGTTTGATTGATGCCAAATTGAGCTCAAATTACGGACTTGATACCTACTTACTCATATCCTGTAACAGCAGTTTTGCACCCATTGCAACAAACACAATAATGTCTGTGAAAGCAGCAGTAAGCTCAATTTCTAAGACCATAAATGCAGGTTTGGTACTTTCTCGTATTCCAATTATCACTCCGGAATTGAATGCGTTGGAGAGCAAGTATTACCAGTACCAGACTGAACTGGAAAGAAGACTCATGTGGACATTCCCATCCTATTTTTATTTCAAGAAGGGTACACTAGCTGAACGTCGTTTCCAGTCCGTGCAAAAAGGTGTGATCAGTAAGCAACCTGGAGTATGGTTCCCTCAAGGTGTACCAGACGTTAAACATAATAGAGAAAGAAGCAAGAAACAAGAGGTTGTGCTACCAACAGACTCTTCTGAAGGTTCAAACAAATCAGATGTTTCTAGGCCAATTGTTCCAAACTCTAGAACTACAAAGGCGGATGAATCAAACGATATCACTAGTCTAGAGAGAAGATTAGACAGAACTTTGCACCTTCTCGTAAAAGATGTCAATGGCAAGTGGATCCTTCCAAGTTTCCCCGTGAATACTGAATCAACTGATGGAAAGAAAGGTCTGCATGAGACGGCTGAAACGGGATTGAGAACAATTGGCGGAGAAGATATCAATACATGGACTGTATCGAATGTCCCAGTAGGGGTAGTACAGCATGAAAAGGATCTTCAGTTTTTGATCAAATCGCACATTGTTGCCGGTGAATTCAAGTTGCAGGATAAGAAATCAGTCACAGAATTTGCATGGTTAACTAAAGATGAAATTAAGGAAAAAGTTGACGAAAAGTACTACAACAGCATACAGTACCTTCTAGCTGAGCAATAGTTTTGTTATCATCGAAAAGCTACCAAACCATAAGAAATTGTTGAGAAGGTTACTCATTGTATATACATATACACCTACAAATGCAAACCCTGTAAATATTACTTCGGATAGAAGGTTCATACCGTTTTGACAAAAAATGTAAACGTTTCAAACCCCAGTTGCCCGTGCGTTGAAAACAACGATTATGACAAATTGGATGTTATTTCAAACTGGAAGTAACTACCATCTGTCACTAGATTTTCTGAATTTCGGTCCATTGTTAGAACGTGCAAATGGCTTTTCGTTGAATCTCTCTGTATCTCTCCTTTGTATCTGTTGACGAGGTTCCTTTTCTCTGTTAGTGCGCTGAATCGAATCTCTTTGACTTCTGTTACTGCGTTCAGAACTTTTCTTTGCAGAATCGTTACGTTTGATATCATCGACAGCAGCTTTTCCCTTTGGTTTAACTGACTGCAAATCTACCAACGTCATTTTATCAAGAGCGCCAGTTGTGTAGAATATCAAAGCAGACTTTGACCACTTGATCGTTGAGCGAGATGAGTTTTTAACGACCGCGCTGTATAGATTGGACACATCATTGTACCAATAAAAGTTCAAAAAAGAGTCATTTGAGTCAGTTTCCTTGCTGACTATGGTTATTATGGAGCCATCGAAGGATGTATCGATCCCAGTTATTCTGTTATCAAGTTGAATGGACTTTTTCATTGGCATGAGGTCGGGAAGAGTATAAAAAGAGCATTCGTTATGGGTGCCCACCAACAACGATCTTCCCAAGGGGTCCATCGTCAAAGATATTACGGTCTTCATATCATTTCGCCTCTCCGACACGATCTTTAAAGTTTCGCTCTCTGCTGCAAATAACCTTATAAATCCCGACCTATACGCTACAACGATATGTCTGGAGTCGTTAGACCAACAAAGGGAATGCACAGCATCGTTTGAATTGTCATCAGGTGAATACGAAATGAAAGATTCATAGCCGGACTCCACATTGTAAACGTATATTTCATTAGCTTTAGTAACAACACTTAGATATTTGCCAGAAGGATCGTACTCTGTAATAAAATTTTTTGCCTTGAAGTTCGTCTTAAGCTCTTTCAAGACTCGCAGCTTATCGTCTACCACGTTCCAGATTTTCACTGAGGGCGTATTTCCAACAGAAGCAAATTGCAATTCATTCGGGTTCCAACTGATTGAGTATACAATCTTCCCTTCCCCATGAACATCTTTCTTAATTGACCCAACCAAGACATAATCCTGAGATCGGTCCATCGTCAGCGGTGGTCTCATAACCGATAGACTACCGTCAATTCTCGACCATGCTAAACACTTTGAAGCAGAGTGCGAATCAAGGGCTACAATTTCGTTTAGTGAGGTACGTGTGGACCGACTATCCTTCACTGCAGCCGCATGATAATCTTTTAATACCTGCTTATCTTTACAACAGCTTTCCAGCAATGAGCTGTAATAGCTTTGCAAACCTGGTTCATCAAGGTGAGAAATCTCGAAAGCCTTCGAATTTGTATACCCGAACTTTGACATTGTACTTAAATTAACACTTTGTCACTCGGAGGTTGCATCGAGTTGATCTCAGCTTCGAGAAGTAAGTAATGGTTCCTGTACGTTCTCAGTTGTCAATAATTGTTAAATCGTAGTACTAATAAATATTATAAGTACTAGATCCTAAATAAAGGAAAAGAAAAGGTAAGAGTAACTTTATTCAAGGACACGACTGCTTGAATGTTATGACAATACGAAGCCGTTGACTGAAAATATATGGATCCTGGGCATAATTGTTGCGTGGTATCCTTCACTTCTTATGAAATTATTTTCAACAAAACCTTCTACATTTGGATTTTGACTTAGGAAATATATCCTGAAGTCGTTTTACAAGTGGATTACTTCAAATGAAAGTATAAACAAAGAGCTAAATACACGAGAAAAGGCGAAAATGGTTCATTAAGTTCTTATGTGTCGCGAACAGCGCAGTAGAAACGTTAAGATACCTCAATAGACCTCTGGCAATTTCTTTAAGGCTCGTCTATAGTCATCTGCACATGAATCGAGTTCATTGATTTATCTCTTGGATCACGTGATATACATCATCACCATTGCATTGTCTCCTATCATTCAAGACATCAGAATACCTTTCTAGTATAAGAAAAAGCGTCAACAGTATAAAGGTCAAACAGATTTACCTTGGATTTCAAATGTGCACTGGATGCAGTTGGATATTATTAACCGACTGAAATTTTTTAAAGAATAGACTCCTGTGATTTGTGTTGCCTGGTGATATTTTTATGGACTATTTAGGATGAACAGTAGTTCCAACAGATCTCCTGACCAATTGAGCCAGGATTCTTTGATAATCGTTTCATCATCCCCGCGAGAGGGCCTTTCTTATGGGAAGAGACGCCCGGCAGCGGCTTTGAACAATAGTCTGAATAAAAGACTACGAACGGATAATGATAGTTCAGAGGAAATCTCTGATACAGAATTCGATTCTTGTACCAAAGAACCTGGACCTGAGGAGGATTTACGAACGGATCGTAACTTTGAACAGGCAATTGACTTGGAGGAACGTTTCAGCGACAGCGATTGCAGCGCCGAATTGTCGATCAGAAAGAGAGAAGACGCAAATTTTCTTGAGTTGACTGAAGATGAGGACGAGCGCGAACTGCCGAGCAGTTCAAGAGACTTCTTCGATGACACAGACGTGAAAGAGATGTCGGCAGAACTCATCGAAATGTATAGCATCCGCTCAAATCTTAAAAGTTTACCAGAGTTTAAGATGAGCAAGACCCCGCTGATATTACCCAAGGATAAAGAGAGAAGTGCGTATCTGAAATCCCACGCGGTACGACAAAAATTCATGAAGAAGTACGATATTCCCCCAGTTTTATTCCTGAGCGAGCTAGAGTCTCGAGTCAATAAGCATATCTCGATTTGTGATGCAATCCTGACAGGAGAAGTACCGTCGCTGTACTATACCATGGCGAAGTCAGTGCAGAAACAATCATGTCGCGAAGTAATCACTAACGAGGAACTACGTGATCTCAATATTTTGAAATTTACAGCAGGATACTTCGGGTCAAGACGGCAGGCTATAGTTGGAATGCTTATCCTAGAGATTTACGGCGAAAGATTAAGAAAGAACAAGAATCCGGTGGTTTCATTTTGGGGCCCCTACGACTTTTCACAGTACGTATTGGCACCTGAAGTACTTTGCTACCTATGCATGGAAGATTTCAAACTGACCAAGATTGAAGATGCTTGGGATATAACGCAGGCAACCATTGAGTTCGGAACCATGGTTGCTGACATGAACCCTCTTGAGATTTACGAAATCACCACCGAGGAAGAAAATTTGAAGAAACTGAATTTGGGTAGAGAATATTCCTCGATGCACAACCGTAATGATCCAAGGAAGAGCTAAAGCTCCTAATGGGTCAAAAACGGTGATTATGGGGGTTTTCTTTTGCTCAACGAATGTTACATACTCCGGAAACCTTTATTATGGCATCACTTCTCATTAAGAAAAGTAGGCAAGTCACTTACCACGACTGGAAAATTTTTAAAATTCTAACAGACGGCGCCTCTGCAACGGTAAGCTTCCTACCCCCAATGCGCTTCTCTTTGAACTGAGCTATTGTTAGAGAAGTGTATATAACGGCCCGGGCCCAACCTATAGATTTCTATTCCCTTTTAACAGAAGAGAAGACTCTGGGACGACTAAAGAGAACGAGAGGAATGTCAGGTAAGGCTTGTTATATTTGTGGAAAGTTAGGTCATCTAGCTGGTGATTGTGATTCTGAAAAGCTATGTTACAACTGTAACAAGCCAGGTCACGTCCAATCAGAGTGCACTGTTCCAAAGACTGTCGAATTCAAGCAGTGTTACAACTGTGGTGAGACCGGTCACGTCAAGACTGAATGTACCGTTCAAAAATGTTACAACTGTGATGGCTTTGGTCATATCTCTAGAGAATGTGATCAACCAAGAAAACCTAGAAACAACGAGCGTAGCGCCTCTAAGGTATCTTGCTACAAGTGTGGTGGTCCAAACCACATTGCAAAGGACTGTCTGAAGTCTGAACCAACTTGCTACAACTGTGGCCAAGCCGGTCACTTGTCCAAGGAATGTCAAAACGGTGAAAACGAAAAGGTCTGTTACAACTGTAACGGAACCGGTCACATTGCAAAGGAGTGTTCATCTTTCTAAATATGACAACATTAAGAAGTCGTGAAAACGGTGGTCATCTTTATCGAAGGTTGTATTCAAAGGTACCGATTTCGGATTTTCAGTAAACAATTCTCGATATCCCAAACATTACTGTCAAATTTTCTTCCTCTATGCAACCTTAACCAGTTCACATAGCAATGCTTTTTTAATGCCCAGTTATCTACACCATTTTGCATGTCTCTTCAGGTTCATAATGATATTTGATAAAACAGCTAAAAGTAAGTAAAGTAAATTAGTTTCTAATCTTAATATTTTCTAGTTTCTATATAGCTCGTTAATGAGCTTTAGCGATTTACTGATTTCAGAGACGGCATGCACCCTAATTATATCGCTGCCATTACCCACACAGGTGGAAACTATGGCCCCAGTGGCGAAATCCCTGTCTTCAGCACGGGGGATTTTTGCTATATCCCCTATGAATTTCTTCCTAGAAGGCCCTAACAATACCGGAAGGTTCACTAAAGACAGGTACTCATTGTCAATGATACAAGAATAGTTTTTCAGCAAAGGAATGCCTCTAATCAAGTCCAGATTTTGGCTGCCAATTTTGGCAAATCCGATCCCAGGATCTAAGATTAATTGCCAACGATGAACTTTGTTCTTCAGCACGTCCTTGTATCTTGAACAGATTTCCCTACCAATGGTTTTGATGAAGTTATTGTCAATTTCTTTCCCTTCTTTGCCAAGAACGTACTCTACAACCTCACTACCTGAGGCCAAATATGACGTTTTCGAAGACATGGACTCAATATCACCTCTGATATGCGAAAGAACATACGCAACATTTGGATGCTTGCTTAATACTCCCAAAATCTCTGGTTCAAAAGTTCCTCCTGAGATGTCATTTATGATACCTACCCCAGCAGAAATGGCAGCCTCAGCGACTGCAGAACGGTACGTATCGATTGAAAGAACAACCTTATCCAATGGAATTGTTGTAGATGAAGTGATCGCTTGAATAATAGGAAGAACTCGGCTTAATTCTTCTTTTTCAGACACTTGCAATGATCCCGGTCTAGTAGAACAGCCCCCAATGTCTAGGATTATTAATTCATGAAGTTCAAGTGCTGGTACCAGCATTTTTTCAATTTTTGACAAAACTGCCTCTTTGTCATTGTAGTTATTAGACCCATCAGAGAAGGAATCAGGAGTTACGTTAACAACTCCCATTAAATATGCGGGGCTTTTAGAAACGGGACGTCTTAATCCAGTTAAGCTATCCTTCTCCCACTGATTTTTAAACCTCAGAAATTTGTTGCCCACAGGTACTAATTTCCAAAGGATATCCTCGGGATTCTCATCTTCATAAAGCTGCCTTAAATGATTGTGGAAAGGTTCTGCAGTGATAGGATGAATGCTAGTAGGATCAATCAATTCACATAAAGGCTCGAGAACGAAGCTTCTTTCAAGTATTCTAGGATGCGGGATAGTTAGCTCGGTAGTGTTCATTACGTAATCGATGCCATCCGAGTCATAATAGGTTATTATATCCAGGTCGATAGTGCGCGGCCCATTGTCAAAGTGCTTTACTCGGTTGAGTTCATCATACTCGATCTTCTTACACAGCTTAAGTAACTCATCAGGAAGAAGTGTAGTCTTAATTTTGACACATCCGTTAAGAAAAGGCTGCTGATCTTTGAAATACATTGGTTCGCTTTCGAACAAAGACGACGAGGTTAACACCTCCACGTCACCATGCCTACTCAAAAGTCCGATCGAATCCACTATGTTTTGGAATCTGTCACCGATATTTGAGCCGAAAGCCAGGATTGCAGTTTTCCAAGATTCTCTGTTTAATACTGAGTTCTGAACGGGTAGATCAAAATCACCACTTGTGGTGAAAGGAGCAGAACTGGTGTCATTTCCATTTGAAAGTATTGGCAGTGCAGATTTGAAATCATCATAACATCGTTTGCAGGACACGCCAACACCGTCTGTTTGAGTAATGGCATTCAACTTTATGACCTTGACCTCGATCGGCACGGAAGGTCTATCGAGAAAGTAGCTGTTCTTTGTCAAAATCACCTGAGCAACCGTCTCAACCAACGCTTCTACCGTCTTGAAGTTTGAATTCTCAACGAAATCTGAAATCTGTTCAATGATTTTGTCATATGGTGGTGGATCATTAGCCTTTGCGACAGGCAACTGGATGGTGAAATCCACGTATTGCCTTCTTAAACGCTCAAAGGTAAAAACACCAACAAGCGTCAAGATCTTGAATTCAGAGAGAACTATAAGATCGGGTTTATCCAGAGCATCGTTAACAATACTTCTCACCCTGCTGCACCTAATATTGGCCTCGTTCGACTCTACTTCGACAGTTAGAGCTTCGATAGCGGTATATGATCTCTTCGCAAATTCAAGGACACTTCTACCGAAGGTGTTCACATCCTTAAAGTTGTGTTTGCTGTTTTTCTGAACATGATTTGAGATGTCTCTGGATATCACCGCATAGTTTAACGAGTATTTCAAGTCATCGGTTAACGACGATTTCTTGAAATCGGTGTCCATACGCAAAGTCACTTTCATATTTTGCGGTTTCAACTGGTCCCAAGAGTCAGGCCCAGCAATAGCACTGACATTGAGCCTCTCTATATGCACACGATCATGAGAAACTAATCTTCGAGCCGCTGGTATTACACTCTTCGTCATGTGAACTGTGTTCCTGAAAGAACAAACACTAGAAAATAAGCTCAACGTTACGAAGGTTATGCAGGGTCGTACGTGCTCTCTAAAATCTGAAACGGAAAGAGTGGATAAAAACAATCAAACACGAAAACAATATCCAACACCTTGTGAGCTGGCAGTTTCGTTAGACATTTCTTTGCTTCCGCTTTCCGTGACACCTACCAAAGCTCATCTCATTTCATCGATGTTCCTTATATAATACCGTAAAATATCAGCGAATTTCACAGTTTTGTCCATTTTCACAGGGTCGAAATTGTGAAAGATGAAAAATTATAGCACCGATGTGGTGTAAATCCGCTTTTGAAGAGGCACATCAGGATAGAACATCGAAGTTGGAGAATATGTATGTCTTTAGTTGAATGAAGGGAGAGTGTGTCAACCAGCATTGTGTCAAATACGCCTTGCCATGGAAGAGTTGGTTCCTTTCAAGAAGGATGTTCAGTTCCAATAAGACGAAAGAGAATGCGAGAGAGACTTAGAGGAGTGAAGGATGTAAGGGTGGGGGGGGGGGGGTATCAAGGCAATATCACGTGACCAAAAGTATAGGTGTACCACTGCAATCCAAGGTTTTGAATTGAACGTCAAGTTAGTTCGCGTAAAGCATAACCTAGCAGTTGCAATTCGTACTCCCCGTATCGAGAGGGACGATTTGTTCGCCCTTCTGTCAAGGTTTGTTTTCGGTAGTGGTGAATTTCATTAAGAAAAATACTAGGATGAAATTACTTTCCACAATTTAGACGGTAAACGAATAACGATAACAGTTGCAAAACATATTCCAATTGGAAAATGTGTCAATTGCTTTGTTTGTAGAGGATACAATCGTGGAGCTCAATACCCATAGCACATTGCATCTCCGAGTCAAGGATGTTGAATACACGGATCTTACGCAGATCTTTTTTCTCGTCTGCTCTTAAGCTGCAGGTGAAAAGGACTGATGTTCTTATAGTTGGCGGTGGTCCAGCTGGACTAACATTGGCTGCTGCCATCAAACAATCACCTCATTTATCGAATCTTTCAACAGTGCTAGTGGACGCTGGTGATTTAAAGGAAAAGATTGCTGGCTTTTACCATGACCCGCCAGAAAACTTCACTAATAGGGTGATTAGCTTGACCCCCCAATCCAGACATTTCTTAGAAGACACAGTTGGCGTGTCACTAATGGAAGAAAGAATTCAGCCATTCGATGGTCTTTATGTTACGGATGGCTGTTCAGATGGTACCCTGGATATGGAGCGAGACTCCATGGGATCTATGATAGAAATTCTAAATATTCAGAGTTCGTTGTTGGCGAAATTGCAAGCAACTAACCCCGCAAAATTAGATATTTTAGACAAGACAAAGGTTCAAAGCATTGAATATGAGGATCCCGAGGATAATAAGTCTTGGCCAGTGGTGACTCTGGATAATGGCGACCAATACAAGACCCGTTTGTTGATCGGTGCTGACGGTTTTAACAGTCCAGTTCGGAAATTTTCTGGAATTGAATCAAGAGGTTGGTTTTACAACAGGTTTGGAGTGGTGGCTACCTTGAAACTCGAATATCCACCATTCAAAATAAGAGGATGGCAAAGGTTCCTACCAACAGGCCCTGTTGCTCATCTCCCATTACCAAATACCAATTCAACATTGGTTTGGAGTACCACTGAACCGTTGTCTAGATTATTGTTGTCTTTGGACGACGACGTCTTCGTCGCACTGGTCAATGCTTCATTTGTCCTCGAAGATGTAGATCTCGAGTACTACTACAAATCTTTACAGGATGGAACCATCACTGGAGAAGAAGTGATTCAAGATGTGGACTATAGGATCAATGAGAAATTCAACTCCTTTAAAGATGATTCCATGATCGATGAAAAGTATCCACCTAGAGTCATTGACATTTTGGATAAGTCCAGAGCCAGGTTCCCTCTCAAATTATCTCATGCGGATACTTATGTTGCCGAGAGAATTGCACTTGTTGGCGATGCAGCACATACAACCCATCCATTAGCTGGCCAAGGTTTGAACATGGGACAAGGTGATGTCGAGTCTCTCGTCAAAACTCTAGAAAAAGCTACTCAAAGAGGACTTGACATCGGTTCTCTTCTATCCTTAGAACCATACTGGGCGGATCGCTATCCCACCAACAATATGCTTTTAGGAGTTGTGGACAAGCTACATAAACTGTACTCTACTGATTTCGGTCCTCTCGTTTCATTGAGAACATTTGGTCTCAATCTGGTCAACAACCTTCAACCTTTGAAAGATCTAATGATTGGTAAAGTTAGTGGACCAAACAAGTAGTGCTTCAGTTCAATGCCATAATACAGCTGATAGAATTTCCACATCTGTACATAATCACTGTTTCACAGACAGTCATGTTTAGCATACCTTTACGACTATTTTCTATGTTAACATTTTGTATACTGCTAAAGCTATCACGATGATTTTTCCATGCTGAGAAACCGTATTTAAGCTACGCCAGGAGCGGATCGACGATATAATCACCTAGATTCTTATTTGTTTACAAGTTAAATTGAACCTCTGGTTGCTCGGATCATTTACAGGTTTCTATCTAGTTAATAGACAAAAAATCGAAATGGGGAATATTTTGCTGCTCACATAAACAAATTCAAGTGCGTCTCATAGGACCGACACAATTAAAGCCCACCAGGACACCCGACACCTTTCTGTAAGAGTGACGCCAGTCTAGTGATGTTCAAGTATAGCATGTTTTCGGGTGGAAACACCTTCATTTCCACCTTCAATTCCTTATTCAATACAGACACTTCAACATATATCGATAAATGGAGTTCTTTTAAACAACAAGTACCCAGCTCCGAGACCGTTCGAGACTTACCGACAACAAGCAGGGTGATCCGCACTATACAACTAACGGATGAATATAAAGCACCCAAGTATCCTATAGTACTCTGTCATGGTCTTTCTGGGTTCGATAAGCTGATTCTGATACCTTCTATTTATCAACTAACAAAGATGATCAGGGCAAGTATAGTTACCAACCACTCAGATTCTTTCATGGAAGAAGCTGATGACGAAGGTATGCGATCAGACGCAATTGTGCACGTTGACTATTGGATAGGAATTCGGGAAGCGCTAGAGGCTAGGGGATGTACAGTCATTACCGCAAAAGTGCCCAGCTTTGACAGCATTGAACGTAGAGCAACGGTCTTGAATTCTTTCATAGATGAAGAATTAGGAAAGCTTAAAAGAACATCGGCAAAATCTGAAGTGTATAACAGCGAAGAGGCCAGTTCAAGGTCCTTCAAGAAGGAAGAAAAAGTGAAAGTTAATTTAATTGCACACTCGATGGGTGGATTGGATTGCAGATACTTAATCTCTAAAATACCGAACAAAAATTTCGAAGTTAGCAGTCTCACAACAATTTCCACACCCCACCATGGTTCTGAAATGGCTGATTATGTCGTTAGTCTTTTTAATGACATCTCACAGTCTTTCGATATAAATGCTAAAAAGCAATTGCTACCCCCAGCGTTTTATCAATTGACAACGGACTACTGTTCCAAATTCAACAAAACTACACCAAATGATCCCCATGTCGCTTATTTCAGCTACGGAGCTTGTTTTACACCAAGCTGGTATAACATGTTCTATATGCCTTGGGGAGTCATCTCCAATTTATCTGGCGGAGTTCCCAATGATGGAATGGTGAGCATTGAAAGTGCGCAATGGGGTAAATATATGGGGACACTTGATAACGTTGATCATTCGGATTTGATCAACTGGAAAAACCGACTGCAGAAAGAGTTCCAGTTTCGTCTACAGGGCGCTTTGAAGAAACCTCAAAACCGTGATATTGACATTTTAAACTTTTACCTAAAAATCACTGAAGATCTTGCAGCTTTAGGATTCTAATTGGTAAGGAGACGGACGATTATATAAACTATCAATATCTTGAAGCAAATGTAGTTAAAAAAATGTGATCCCAGCGCATCCAATTTCTCTTTATTGTTTATATCAGACGTATGTCGATATCCTAGCCAAAATTCTCCTGTTTGTTTACGTTTAAATATTTACATATATATATATATATATAAATATAGTCGATGTTTGCGAATGATATATTTAAAAGTTTTAAGGTATATCAGGACCATATGCGTACAAGACAACCGATATCACATCTTCCAGAGTAACCTGTCTCGCACAGCAATACAGCAATGACAATTGATGTGAACTCAAGAAACAATAAATTCACAAAGCTAACAGCTTTGGCATTTGAAGAGGCTGCTCTGGACTCCCCATCCTTCAGGACAAGTGTCAATCATTTCCATATGCAAGTTTTAGGCTTGGAAAACTGGATTCAAGAAAACACTAACCTTTCGAAAAATAAGCCGCTATCGGGGCTCGCAGAACTTAATCGAAATGATGATTCTATGATAAACAGATTGCTTCCACCTATCTCTTATTTGAACAATGGCTTAGTAGAAAATCAAGCGTATACTCCGGCAATGGTAAACGAGTTTCAGATGGCTTTGAAAACATTTGCCTCGAGCATCTCTTCATTGATGTACGGTAATCCTGAGGCATACTTATCGACGTATCTTGACATATTGGTCAAAGTTGTGAAGCCCTATAAGGAAGTGAGAGAAAACTTTGATTACTATCAAGGGAGATATGACGTTCTGAACAAAAACTATCATGAGTTAAAGATATCAACTTCAATAAGTACGGAATCCATTCGAGATAAGGCAATGGAATTGTACGATATCAGAAAACTATACCGAGATGCCTCTTTTGATCTTTTGTGGAGCACAGGAACAATTCAATTGAAACTCGACGAGTTGATTTCAAAAATGATAGCATCTACAATACCGTCTGCTGCTCAAAATCATAATGCGAAATATAGCATCAATATATCAGACGAGTTAGAGCTAGAATTTACTCGTTACAGAAAATGGACACAGGCTTTATCAAACTGTTTAGATAGTTCTTCGGAACACCTTCGGAATCTAAGAAGTAAAGCCAGTATATACTCTGAAGAATTTTCCAAACCATCAAAAAGCTTGAAATCTTACGATATCACGAATATTAACAGTGCCGCTCTTATATCGAGCACGAAACCTAACGAAATTCGGAAAAGCGGTTGGTTATATATGAAAACCAAAGTAAGGGCAAGTGGAAGAACCATCTGGTTGAAACGATGGTGTTTCCTGGAAAAAGGCATGTTCGGTATGTTAATGGCTTCAACGTCCAAAACTTTTGTTGAAGAGAGCGATAAATTTGGTATTCTACTGATTTCATTCAATTACAACCCCCAGGAAGACAGGAGATATTGCTTTGACTTAAAAATAATTAATAGAAGTGGAACTGCCGAATTAGAAGACATAGTTCTAACTTTCCAGGCTGAAACTTTAGAGGAACTGAGTTCCTGGTTAACTGTTTTGAATTATAGTAAGAAACAGGCTTATGAACTCGATGATAGTAGCTCTGAATATGCAACGCTCTTCTCTCGAGTATCCCCTCTCTTTATAGAATTTGCTTGCTCTTCTATTACAGAAATCGACTTCCAAACAACATCGGTGAATGAAAATCAAACTCATTCACTTCTGCATATTATTCAGGCAAACCCTAATATTGCTAATGACTTCGGAGTCTTTAAAAACCCAACGTTTGGCTTCCCAATAATGACTCAAACAACAAAATTAGCAGTCATTTCAAACGCATTTGCTGTTGATAAAGGTATGAGCTGTGCCGTTTCTGCAAATATCTGGGGTGTTGCAGGTACACCTCGCTCTTTCAATAAAATCTTTAACGATGAAAGCGATTTTACTGATTCAAGCCCAGCGTGGAACCCAATATCTTATCAATCACACTATCCTGAGAAACTCAAGCCCGATGACCTACTGTTCCGGAGTATCTTCTCAGGCTTTATCCCTAACGAAAGTTTGGACAAGGAGCTACTTTTATTTAAAGAACACTGTATATGTTCACTTTCCACGCCTACTGAATATCCTTCTACCATTTTCATCACACCTAACACGTTGTACATTTACACAAACTTCATGGGTTTTGTATGTTTGAACGGATACTCCTTCAAAAGCATCTTAGGTGCTTCTGTTATATCAAATGGATTAGAAAAGAATAAGGGAAAAGTAGAAATAGACTTGTTGCACAAACCAAATGTTGTGGTTGAAGTATTCTTTTGTGATCCGTATTGTTTATGCGAAAAAATATTAGCTACCTTAGAAAACTCATTGCAGAGTAACAAACTAAGAATCGACCAGCTGGTAGCCAAGCTAGATAACGTTGAAAACACGTTTTCGAAAAAGGAATCCCTCAACTCTAAAGGACTGATTCCCGAAATGTCATTGGTACGCAGCTTGAATTTGAATAAAATGAACATGAGGCAAAGGCAGCGGAAGTTTCAGCTAGAACATGATTCAATTTTCAGAATGGATTTTCGGATTCCATGTAGAGCACTAGCACACTTAATGTTCGGTGACACATCAACCGTATTCCATGAATGCACTTTTTTGTCAAGATCTAAATCCGAACATGATGCTGTTAGTGCGTGGTTCGTAAACCCAGAAACAAAGGAACTAGTGCGGAAAATGAGATTCCGTCTAAAACTCGCTAGAGCTTATATTTCTGACAACAAACTCCATCAATCGACAAACAATGAGTTCAGCTTTATGGACGTTTCACAAACTTTAACGAAAGCTACTGAGAACCTCTATTATGAGGTAGATCAGAAAACTGGCTTTTTCTCATTACCTCTTACGAAGCCATTTTGCATTGAAACAAAGTATGTCATAATAGATAACCCTAAAAATGACTACAATACCAACGCAAAGAAGACACCGGCATCTTCCTGTTCTCTATATACTTATTACAACGTTATTTTCGTGCAAGCAAACTCAATGAAGAAGGTTGCGTCGTTAAATTTCATTGATAAGTTTATCAAGGCAACCATATTATCAATTTTGAGAAGTGAATCGCGGATATTGAAGCATGTTCTTTCGAAAAACATCGGCAAATTGGGAAACAGCTCTAAGATAGTCAAAGCTATCAGAATAGGTGGCCAAATCGGAGTTGTCACACAAGCACCTCCTGAAGATTCCGATTATACAGCGACTGCAGCATCTAACCAAGTTGTGTACACGAAAATGTTGATTTTCAAGCTGGCTATAAAATGGGCCTTTGTGTTCTGGTCTAAAATCTGCATAAACGGAATAAGGTTCTTCTTTGGTATGGTGTATGGTTTAATGACGAACCTGATGATGTTAAACAGACTGGTCCTCGGCTTACTTATGTTTTCAATTTTGACTAACATCTATTTGTCGCAGCGTGCTACCTTCGAATTCTGGGCATACAAGAAGGCTGAGAAATACGCAGACTCTATCATTAATTTGAAGACTATTGACATGGAAAGATCAATATCGTTAGATAATCTGGCAATATTGACCAACGAACTAACGTCCAAAAACGAAGCAATCGAGCACTTTTTTGCCGATGACCCAAGCTACAAAAACACCTACCAAGAATTAAGAAATGACATGGCATTAAGAAGAAACGAAATCCTCATCGAACTCTCGTTGTTGAACAACGTCGAGAAAGAACTTATTGGAACAGATTTCAAGAACTTCCTCCTCAAAGAAATTGAAAGGTGCTCAACAGTCCGCAGTACTTACAAAGATGTCATGGAAAACAACACCAAACTAAGGAATTACTGCAACACTTGCGAAAAGGAATTGGGATCGTTTAACTCGCTTCTTTGAAACTACAACACTGCCAAACACTCACTTGCATACCTATTATCTACGTATCAGTTGCTTTTGCCCTAACTTGTAAATAGTTGGACTGCGGGTAACCTTCATAGTTCAGATGAAAATTGTCATATTTTTCTGTTATAAAGTGAAAAGAACTTCTACCTAATGGACATCTTTTATCACTCTTCTAACTAAGTGCATCCGTAGGTTTATTATTTCCTTTCATTCATATTGTCTAAGAAACGTAAACCCTCAAACGAGGCCCGTGTAACATCGAAACACAGATCTGCCTGGCGTATCACTGAATCTCTGTTGATAAGTTTATCGGCTTTTTACAGTGTAATTCACCAGTCAAGATCTTTATATACTGATTTTTTACAACCCCAAACAATTTTGTTAGTGATGATAACCTTACTCAGCTCACTCAGATTATCCGTGATCGAAAGCATTACCTATCTAACATTCAAATTATCTGATTAAAATTGTTACTTTGTAAATTTGTATAGTCCTTGTCCACACATGTTAATATCTCTTGCTGTAGTTTCGAATTCTTCAAAACTGTGATTTTTAAAATGTACAACAACTACTATAACATCTCAATTCACATCAATAAGCATAAATACGAACGACCACAGTTGTAAGAGACAAGTGTATGAAGGAGTGACTGTACTATCCTCAAAGACACCAACATGGCTGCTATAGAGGATCAACTGAAAGATCTTTTAGATGACACATCGGTTCTTTCCCAACATATCGAGGCGGATCCTCAATACAAGGGTTCTGACCTGATTGATTCCAAGCCGGCCGCAAGGCTGCTTGAAGAAGTATTAAGGGAGGACTCGAACCTCACGAAGGACTTGGCGAAATACAATCGGTATAAAGTACTTTCTGACTTGATAAAGGAGTTCAATACAAACTTTGAGCTCGACGAATTGGAAAACTGCTATTATTCATTACAAAACCTTTGCAAGAAGTTTCAAGAAGTCGATATTTCTGACGAAAGTTTTAGATTCCAGCAGTCTGTGGCTACATACATCGACTGTTTGCATGTTAATCTTTTGCTAAAGTTGAAGGATGTTTCTAATAAGTTTTGCGTCGTATCCGGAAACGAATTGGTATTCAAGAAAGCTATTAAAGTAGAATCTGTTGAGTTCAAATTCGATGAAATCATGGAATTGTGCGAAAACAATCTTTTTGACCATCAAACAATTGACCAAACACACTGGTTCATTACAAGTACCAATCTTGAAACATACAAGGATACTGAAATACCAATCTTGCATGAAATTCTAGCTGATTTCATCAAGTTAAACCCTCTAATAGTGTTTTTTAGGAACTTTGCGTTTGGGGATAACAGCGTACTTTCTAGAGAAGGCCCTGGAAAATTGAGGATAAGTACCACAAAGATCAGCGCCTTAAAGCAGGTCGAAAGTTATGAAATTTTGACCAGTTTCATGGATAATGATCTCAGCATAAGCGCCAAACGAAGCGCGATTTCGCAGTTCGGAAACACGCTATTGACTGAACTACTCAAAATAATTCGGAAAAACCCAGAATTACTATCAAACGATAAAGAAAAAACTACACAGCTTATAACAAGTATTCATGGCTCGTTATCCAGAATCTCCAAGGACACAAAGTGGCCATATGATGACTGTGAACTAAACAAAATCCTTAAAGATGAGAATATCTATACAACTCTTAAATTTGAAACCATGATGCAACAGAGAATAGCCCAGATCCGCTCAATTCCAAAGGAAGAGTACGGTAAATTGATTTCCGTTCAGATTAAATCCAACCTAGCTAGCGTTGGGAAGAACGGGACTCATGGTAATGACATCTCTGCGAAGACCCCAAATAGTGGAAAAGACAGCGAAGATTGGGAGTGGAATGAAGATCAAGAAAGTGACGACAATGACGGATGGGCCGAAGAACTAGATCTAGATGTGGACGATTTGCCTATTGAAGTTTCCGCATTCACACAGTCCGCAAAAAATGTGTTCAATGAATTTGAAAACGGATGTGACAATATAGGCCGTTCGAAGTTGGAATCGATTTATAGTTACAAATTGAATTTGTTGCAAACCACTTTCTTCGCCATGATAACAGGAGAAGCGAGCGACTGGACTCAGTTATACAAAGACGTGAGATACATATACACAGAAAATGCCAAACTAGGCCAGCTAATGGAATTGAACAGTAGATACTTGGATCTCAATGTAGATCTGATGAAGAAGAAAATCTCGAAATTGGTCAATGACCAGTTACAAGAGCTAAAAGAAAACGAGCGGAACCCGCAATGGGATGTTACTATATCTTCTCTTCTACCGTACCTAAAAGGTGGTGCATTACCTACTTTATACAAGCTGGAGGACAACTCAGTGCTAGTTTCGTTGGTTTCATTTATCATTCATGATCTGGTATTCGCCAACATTTTACGGTGGAGAGTGATCTCAGAAAAAGGCTCCGAGAACTTATCTGAATTTGTAACCTTACTCTTACCAGCCCTTGAGATCCCAAGACTGAACCTAATCGACGAATATCGTTACTCTCGTGAAAAATTGGGTATACTTGGCAAGATTTTGACTGCGCATCTCAAAGATATTCTGGAGCTGTTCTATGAAGGAGAGTTCTTCCTGTTCGAAACTGACGAAATAATTCAATGGATCATTTTACTCTTCGCTGAAACCCCAACAAGGAGGGACTGCATTGACGAGATCAGAAGGGTCAGGGAAGATGCCACGGATTAAGTTGAAATGATTATACATTCACTTCATCCTAACTATCTACAATAACGTTCGTACCTAACTAGCATATAATCAACTGTCATTCATGCGCCTTGCTTTGAGCCCACCCAGCTATGACAGCAGACATTCATACACCAGAGCCACACCGTCAGATCCGTATGCATTAGTCTCTTTCTACCCTAAACCTGCTCTGTCTCTCGAGCTCTTTGGTAATTTTGCGCATTTTTCATCATCAATTTTGTGCATTTAGTACATTTTAGCATATAATTATTCAAACAGCCATTTTTGATAAAGGTACGGTAACACATAGGGAACTTCCATTTGAAGCGACCCTGAAGGTATACACAGCAACCAGAGTGCATTCAACAGTTGTTCTGGGGCAAATTTGAGACAGTTCCAGCCAATTCTAACCTACAATGTCTTCTACCAACCACTATCAGTTTAACGTCAAGATGTCTTGCTCAGGGTGCAGCGGAGCTGTCGAAAGAGCTTTAGGTAAGCTACAACCGGATGTCTCTAAGACAGAGATTTCGTTGGAGAATCAAACCGTCGACGTTTACACTTCTTTGCCATATGAGACTATTTTAGAAAAGATCAAAAAGACAGGAAAAGAAGTCGTCAGTGGTACTACATTATAATGTGATTTACACCTGGAGAATAATTTCTCGTTACAAATAGCCTGTATACTAAATATGAACCGTTTATGTACCTAAATCGACGTTACTGAATATGCCATTCTAACAACATAGTACCGCAATTATCAGTAAGAGTATTTCAGTTTGAATGTTAGCTCGGAGTATGTACTTTAGGCATTGTCTCTGCTCTGTACTGAACATCGTTATATTAGCACCTGAATATAGCCATTTCGGGGTTTTCACTTTTAATAATGAATAATATTCGATTTGATAATTGGAAGTGTGTGTGGAAAGGTACTAATGATAATTCGGGTGCACTTAGAATAGAACATCGAGACATTGTGAAGGTCTTTTGGATGTAAATCAAATGCCATTTTAATACCAATATAACCTTTTTTACGGGAAGCTCAGCTCACTAACTAGATTGATATTGGCTTATAAACGATTGGTTTAGCCACTTAAACGCACACAACCATGGACTTCGACGAGCTGTTGAATCTAGAGCAGCAATTTTACCAAGAGGGCTACGAGGAGGGTAGGAATGTGAATTTAAGACAAAATCTATTCGAGGGTAAACAGTACGGCCTTCAGGTCGGATTTCAAAGGTTTCAGTTGTTAGGAATTATATATGGAATATGTGATACTTTGATTCAGAGATTCGATGACACAGGTTTGCACAAGAACGCAAAATTGATAAAGAAACTGATAGAAGACATTGAGATGAACAACAATCAAGAAAGTGTAGCAGTTTATGAAAGAAGCATTTTCAAGATAAGAAATAAATTCAGATTGGTTTTAATGAGTTTGCAGAAAAATATGTCTAATTCTGACTCGACTTTGGATCGATTAACTTTGGAGAAAGTAGAAAATTTGTCAAGAGAAATAGCTGGTGAAATTCAAGGTTATGTTGAAGACAATTCGGCGAGTCAGAGTGAGATTACACCTCAAGATTGGAACACCGACTGGTAACCTGAAAATACCTAATTCTACTTTTCACTCTTCGGTACAGACAGGTTCGATAGTCACATGAAAAAAATACAGTCAATATGATACCAAAGGTCTGATCCATCTGTATCTGGTAGTCGCTTCACAACAACGTCACTGTTGAAATAGTTTTCCTTCCAGCTTTGCATTTCGTAGTTAGAGAAAGAGCTGTGTATGGTTGCCATATTTTTAAACCATTTGAAATGCCAGTCTTTAGCTTCTACATCGTTAATTACAGAGCCCATCAGATTTTCTTCCTCATACAACTCCTTTACGTTCTCCTTCTTCAATTGCATGGCGTTTTCAATTCCTTTCTGTTCTAACACAGTAACTAAAGTTATGATTGTTTGGATCGCGTTTGCCACGTATTTTGTGTGTTGCCGATCTTCAATCTGCATATTTTTCCGAAGTTGTTGAAGAGACACTAAGGCCTGTTGAATTGTTGTACCCCTCGGTATAAAGTAGTATAGCTGCTCAAGCGCTTCTTCCAACCTGTATAGAGTTCTTTTTTTATTCTTTCCCTGTTCCGTTACTACATTTTGATGGGCTTCTCTTGCCCTCTTTATCGATTCTTTTGAGGTAAAGTCAGTAATCCACTGGTCTTCATCTTCGGAGTCGTTTATAATTTTACCAGTCGCGTTTCCGTTTCTATCAATCGCCCCACTTTTTAACTCCTCATCAACATTAAACGCTTCTATTGGTATATCATCGCCTTCATCATCTTCTTTATAATGAACATCGTTTTCTTCCCCATCATCCGAAATGCTAGAAGAATTTTCACGATACGGACTTCCTGACCCTTGCTTTCGCCCCATAAAATCCTCTAAACCTTTTCCATCGTCGCTGCTAGCATCATTGCTGTTGATGCCATCATCGTTTGATTCGTCCAAATTATCTTCGTAATCTTTTAAAGAGAGGCTATATTCTTGAACTGAAGGGTTGCGTTTGTTTCCACTTCCAGGTACGCGATTCGTGCTATCCGAATTTATTATACCATCCGCCATTTCCTGTCATTGTCTGTTTATCACGATAACTTCACAATAATTAGCTCCAGCTTGTTTACTCTATGTCTATTAATCAATTTAATTCCTTTAAAAATTACCTTTATTTATGTAGTGAGTGGTGATTCAAAGCAGTAACAAAGAGTCAGATAATATGAAAGTGGTAAAAGATACACGTTCCCCTCAAAATGACGACTCTATGATTTACTCAACAATATTACTGAAATATTCTGCTATATCAAAATCGACACTCTTTGCTACCAAGAGAATGTAATCCCATGTCACATTGACTTTAAATTTGAGCCTTTCGTTGAGATAGCCTAGTTTGTGTATATTCAAACCGGTGATAAGCTGGGATGTAATCAAATCTGAAACGTTCTCATAGACCTCTACATTTGCTTTCATATGGATATCTCTTTGAAAGAAATCCGGAGAGAGTTCTTTAGACACTGTTACTGGGTATATGGATTGAAAAATGGCAAGCATTCGTTCGAGAGGGAACCCAGAAGGCTGAAGATAACGTGGGTTGTTGGCAGGCTTACTTCTCCGACCATAAGAAGATCGACCACCCCTGAGGTGACTCTTTTTAGAGAATACTTTAGAGTCATATCGATGGTTCAAGTATGAGGCTAAATAGGCTGCTAATAGGAGATACTTGGCCATAAAACAAAGTGAGTGGGAGGAACAAGACATGCCTTCAGATTCTATGAGGAGATTTGGCGTTGATGCAGTTCCGGTTTGTGGTATCAGCTTTTCGTTTGGTTTATTGAATAGCTCAAGATTGGATTTGTATAGCTGCACAGTATTTTTGATATTTTCTTCATTCAAAGATCGTACGAATGGGCGCCATTTGATTCCTATAATGTCAATTAATGCAGTAGGGTCGTACCCGGTGTATACAATCAGGGATTCTATCAGGAAGTGGATATAATGTCCAAATATCTCACTCTTTAACTCATCAGCATTTTCACAACCTATCTCTTTCAGTCTACATGACAAAAATGGATCATCCGCAAAGCCAGGTGTCTGCAGTAAGATATGTTCAATCTCTAACGGTTTATACTTGGGGAAAAAGATAGTCGGGATCTTGAAGGTAGAGTAATTGGACAGGAATGACGATTTCGAGAACGACATGATTAGTCGGAGTTGAATTTTCGATTCGGGAAGTATAGATGCAGGTAAAGCCACAAGCTGGGTAGGAGTTTCCAAGTTAAGCTGTGAGTTATCATCTAACCCATCGAGAAAAACGCAAAGATTGACCGGTTCTTCGAAATCAGTGTACATCATAAACAGTTTGTTCATAAATTTTTGCAAAAGATACACATCTTCAGCTTCGAACGGATCCAAACCAGTGATCTCAACATTTGGCATGCGATTTTGTAACAATTGACGGGTGCATAGAGCTAGCCGTTGGCACATCGATTTACTATAAATAAGATCTTTAGCTGGCAGTACTATGCTTAGGATATCCTCATTGCAAGAGAAAAACTTCTTCACAGTGTGAGTTTTACCGCTTCCGTGAGGCCCTTCAATAAATAAAACTGGTGGACTAGCTGCCGGGTTCTTAACAACAAAAGCCTCCAAAAAATCCAGCTGGTCATCTCTGAATTTAACATCAGGTCGTACCATGTCAGATTGCAGCTGTGGATGCTACGTGCGTTGCTCCAACAGATTCCTAGATCTTAAGTCATTATGTAGCTGAAAGTTGGATTCTTTCAATTATTGATATTTTATATTTTTGTTTATGTCGTAATGTAAACATCAAAAGTCTTATTATGCAAGGGCCGTAAATGTATGTAAGGCAGAGATACAAAAGCTAAGTGATACGTACTAAAAGAGTTCGTTCAACGTTTCCTTTAGCGTAGCAAATTCAAAGCTTTCCGAAAGGTTTTTAAAAACTTGTAATTGAGCCAAAAACTTTTCTTTAGAGGTTGCAAGTTCCCATCTTCCTGAGCATTGACAATAAGGGGACATTGCGTCTTCTTTGATCTTGCGACATTTTGTGCATGTGACATCTTGAATGATGAAAGCAGTAATTAGTGCTTGCAAACGTTCTATGACATGCTCCTCCATGAGGCTTTTATTAAGTGATCTGCTACAATTCTGACATGTGAAAACCCGATTCATATTCTCTCTGCAAATGTCAATGTCTAAAATATATGAACAATGTTCACATATGAAGCTCGGAATAATGAAAGAAGTGCTGGGATTTTTAAATTCAGCCAGCCTGTCGAACTCTCGCATTTCGAATATTTTCAGAAGTTCTTTCCTCAAGGCTCTACCTTCGATCAGATGATTACTAGAAAGTAACAAGATGTGCGATAGGTATTTCACTAATTCGAGGAGCGGATTTCTGACTATCAGGTGCGAACCTGGAAGAGTAGGACAGATGTAATCTTTCCCAAAATTTGGGTCAAGGATGTATTCCTGCTGATTCTTGTAAAGTTTTCCCATTCGTTTAATTAATGGTTTTGCGAATGCATTTGTAAAACCGCCTAATGAATCGGTCTGGTTGTCAGATTTTCTATCGGAAAGCTTGTTTTGGGGTAATTGAGTGAGCCTCTGAGTCAACGAGTTTTGCTCGTAATAAGACTCTTTTACTTTAACCATATTGTCCAGTATCACTACTAGCCAGTCATCAAATTCCTGTTGGTATATTATAGGCAAAAATTCTTTTATATGCCAATGTGAATATGCCTGGAATTTCTGCGTTTCTCTTTCCTCAATCTGTAAACACGCTCTTCCACCATAGTTATGCTTGTCCATCCAAACTAACACATCCCAGTATCTATCAATCTTCAAATCTAGATATGCAAACATTGGCTTAGATCTGATTGCTTTCATTAGATACTGCCCGTAAGCGTATGAATTTTCCACAGAGTGTTTTTGAGTTTTTATCAGAAGCTTATTTCTATCTGAAAAGATAAGCGACGACCCTGCTAGTTTAAACTCATTAATAAGTTGCAACATCGCCTTTTGAGTAAGTGTATGAACATGATATCTTAAGGCGTAGTCAAACAATTTTGCATCAGGACTATATACCCAGCCTATGAATGCATGCAGTAAAGAATCCGCAGTAATGTTATCAGCTAAAGCGTGATCCCAAAGTTCTTTGAGTAAAGTCCTTAATACAGATAATGCAGAAGAAGAAAACGAATCTTCAACGAACCCAAATGACCCGTCCTTAGATGTGGAGTTTTGAGCTAAATCGGTACCCTCCGCCTCATTTAGTATCGTACTTGATAGGACTGTATTCACAACAGAGTTGTAAACACTAATTTCAAGAACCACATCATCGTAAATGTCGGGATTATTCATAGTAGGGAACGTCAAGTCATTCATAAGCTCTGCTTTCCGTGGATCGAAATCCTTCTCAACACCCCCATGGTCTGGCAAAGGTGATTTGTCGTTCCACCATAGAACGATGTTGTTCTTCTTCAATTGGCGCGCGTACATCAAATCAATGATATAACCCATGTTATCGACCTTCAGGTTACATATCGGAATATTGCTGTACTTTGATAGGGTGATCAAGTTTGATACCCATGAGCCGAGAGATAATATATGATTAACAGCTTTTCTCATTAATTGACTTTGCCAGTTCAAAGGCGGCAAGTGCGTTTCAGCAGTAGAGATTTCGACCATGGGGAAGGAATTCAAAGTCTGCAATAGCTTAGTAACTTTATGAGTATATGGTGACTGCAAAATCATAATGGTTTGGGAACCTTGTTCCTCTTTGATATTTTGAAGATATTTTGAAAGAGTATTAAGCAGACGCTTTGATTCCGTGAAGTTGTTGATACCAAATGAGACATTCTTATTCAGCTTGATGAGATCGTAGTATTTATCAAGTTTTTCGAATTTTTTGTCGTAGATTTCATTGTAAAGTGATTCTATACTTTTGTTTGTTATTTCTTGAGCATGTCCACTTGGCTTGAGTGCAAATACTTCCACCACATTTTCCCATGGTTTGAATAAAAAGTAAAATTCATATCCAATGTCCGTAACAAAATGTAGCAAATACGCGATGTTCAAATCAAATCTTTGAAGGTACCTTTCAGACTCTGCGGGGTGTAAGTTATTCATATGGAAACCATTTTGCAAGCCTTGTCCTAACGCACCCATTTTCTCGGAACTAAATTGAACACATGTACCCAATTGCATGATAACTCGTTCATTGGACGAAATGGAGCTTTCATATATTCCCAAAACGTTTTCGTTATTCAACACACTCGACGCCTTATTGGTTTCATTTTGATAAGTATCTTCAGACATTGTTAATTTAAACAATTGGCTAGTATTCTCGTTGTTAATGCTTTTGACATTAGGCAATTGGGCACTAGATTTTTCGACCTCACAGTTTTCAATTCCCCCGCAAGGAAATGTTTCTGTTTTAAAATTAATAAGTATGGACTTGGGTATGTTAATCTTTAACAACTGAACCTTTCTATTGATAAGGGCATACACATCTACAACTCCCAAATCAATAGATGGTTTACATTGTAAAATTTCCCAATTCTTGTCTGCGTATGATTCAACGTGCTTCCTTATCAAGTTGCCTAAAGCAGATCGATCAGAAGCTCTTGAACTTTTACCAAATAACTTCTCTCTTTTCTTCCTGTCGATATGTTGAATTTTCCACTTGATTTTTTGATATTCTAGCCAGCCAATATAGTCATCTAACATCGAGGGCATCTCAGAAGGTAGTGTCAAAGATTCTTCCTCGAATGTAGAAGAGCCATTACGTCTTTTGTTCTTTCTTTTTGCCGTGACTTTGGCGATCAATGGTCTACTAACGGTCGGATCGTTAAACGAATCTTCGATGTCTCTCACTTGAGGAGGTGCTTTGGTTTTTTTGAAAAATCGGTTCAACGAGGATTGCTTGAATGTGTCTTCGCTGATAGCAATCTTCTTTCTCAACCAATCGGGATGCTCAACACGAGGCACGGGGTTTTTGATATTCTGAAGTGCTGCTGGAATTGTAATGATTTTTTGTACAACGGATGCCAGCCTTTCTCTGTAATATTCCCAATCAATGATTGCTCTCGGATCAAAATCGTTTAGAGTAGAGTCCAACAACCATCTTCTCAAAAACGTTCTTTTGATATGCAGATCAGAAGAGAATATAGCGACAGGGATAGCTCTCTCTGTTACTGGGGCATTGTAAGGCTTCGAACTTATAATAAACTTACATTGAAGACCAGCATCTTTCACCATGGCTTCACCTAAAAATTCTCCAAGTCTTTTTGCTGTGGTGATTGAAGTTGATTTCTGACCCTGATATTCTTTAAGTGTTTTTGACATGCTTTTATTTTCGCAAATTAGCTCAATTAAATCTTCAGTTTCCAGCATTGCTCCTCTAGAGTCTAAGACATCGAGCCATCTGTTAGCAACAGTAGCTACAGCAGCATAACATGATTCCAAAGTTGTTCCTTCAAGGAATAACTTGAAAATGTCACTTTGGAAATTTTTAATCAATTGTAACTCACCTCTTCTCTTAAGTTCAAACCCTTTCAATTCGGCTAAAGAACCGTCGTCGTTGAAAACTGCGTATCTTTTTTTGATACCTTTACCTTCTTCTTTTGATGTTGGCAAAATCATAGCTTTGTAGGGGCCATCAACTTCAAAGAAGATTGAGTTATCACTCTTTGTTTGATATTTAAACCGTTCGGGATCTACGAGGTCTTGATACTGATGATTTGTGTACTGTTGATGCACCTTGTAGTTAAGCATTGAGCATGGATAAGAAAGATATAGTTTCTTTCCATTTTTGAGTTTAAATTCAAAGTTTTCTGGGAAACTTTTCGGTAGAATACACCAGATACCGTCAGTATCCAACTCGAGCGGTCTTCCAATTCTTTCAACTAGAGACCTAGCCATTTGAATAATGTTTGCTCCTGTCAAACATGTGATACCGGCCATTTCCATAGAGTACCAACGGGAACCTTTTCTCATCACATAACCATAGAAAGAATTAAGAATGACTTTATGAGCTAGTTGAAGAGAATCATACAAGACTATCATCTTTTTAGCCTCATCCTTTGCATGTGTATCGTCAGAATCAATTTTTGATAATTTCCCTTTCCAAACTTTAGCCAATCCTTTGAATTCATATCTTCTATCTCTAAAGGATCTGACAGTGTTCACATAAAAAGGATTTTCTCTTTGACACACAATTGCTTCCCTTTCGACTGTTTCGGTCACTTTAACCCTATGGTAGACCTTTCTAGAGTAGTCGGTCAGTCTCTTTTTGATATGAACGACCTGATCGGCATAACTCACTTCTTCAAAAGTTAGAAATTGCTTCTTGGACTTGGGATTTTTGTTGGGAAATAGCTCATTTTGCAAAGCACGCTTGACCATGCCATATTCGTCCATTTTGGCTGGAAAAAACTCCCCTCTCCACGCCCATTTCAGTCTTCTATCGCATGATTTACCTGGTCTATTAAAATCACAACTAGCACAGTCCTTTTCATCTTTCATACTATCTGGTTGCAACCTATTGGTGGTCATAATGTTTGGGTACATCGAAGCAACGTCAACATGGTATATAAGTGGAAGCTCGTTTCTTTTGTTATTGATCTTCAGATCTATTAGCTTGGCCGTGATTTCTTCCTTGATTTCATCAAAATTGGTGACATCTTCCATTTTGCCATTATTTTCTACGGTAACACAGAATTCTAGAGCATGTGGTAGATCTTCTAGAAGGATATCAATCACCGTAGGGTCGATTTTAAAGTCATTCTTCAGGTCGCTTCTAAAAACCCCTGCTTCCAGCGATTCGACGTGACCACCAACATAAGTTTCCGACTCAAGTAGATGACCATCATAGAATCTTTCAATAGGGTCTGTGTGTTTATTTGGAAGCAAAACGCTTTTGTTGTACGCTTGGACCATCAAAAGCATTTCACATAATGTACCTGTACCTTTTCTTAGCACTTCATCAGGGTTTAATGGAATAATAGTACACAAGGAAAAGATAAAGGGATGAACATATTTCATGTAGAGATAGTAAGTTGCCACAGCATCGGAAACAGAGTATTCTGATAGGACTTGGGGCTTCTCGTAAGCATAAGGGGTCATCAGTTCCGGGTCGAGCTCGATCGGATTGTAACCAAGTTTAGCTTGTGTAACTGCTTTCAAACCTTGCGACCCCTGCGGAAGATAAGAGTCACGTTTCACCCATCTAAAACAATCCATATGGGTACAATAGCTTGATTTGTACTCTCCTTCAGCATCTGGGGCAAATCCAATTTCATCGAACATGTTCAAACCGTGAAACTTTGCTCTGTTTTCCACAAATGGCCAATCGAAGAAATCACCGTTAAAAGTGGATATCACTGTTGGTCGCACATCTCTGATGTGCTCGAAAAATCTTTGTAATAAAGCCGTTTCATCAGCCTCGTTAAATATAGCAAATTGTCCTTTGTATTCATCTTTAGGAGTATACTCGAAGTCTTCGATGTCTTCTGAAATAATCTCTCGATTCGTGATCAGGAACCCTTCGCCGTCGATCATATAAGAAATCATCATGATTTGATCGATTGCAGAATCTGGAAACTTTAATGGCGCTTTGGTGGTTTCGATATCAAATGCTAAAACCACCGGATCCGCAAACGTCACTTTGTCTTCCAGCTCGGCAAATTCTTGAGCAGAGACTTTATACCACTTTCCGACACGTATATTTTTGTCAATAGACACACGTACATGATATGGGACATCGTATTCTCTTATATCCTCGATTAACGTTTTCACATCTCGAGTCGCTGAATCTGAACCAGCGTTGTATATATCTTTTTTACCGTTTTCTTCCTCATTTACCTTCAGAATCGGTCTTAGAATTCTTCTTGCCTCAAACAGTTGATTACTATTGCTAAATGTCAATTTCAGAAGATATTTTTTCAGCCCTACCAAATGATTATTCATTGCCAAATCATCCTTTAGCACCAATTCAACTTTCTTGATACAGTGTTCAAGTGTCTTTTTTAGGAACTCTTCAATGTCATGAACTCTTGATTCGTCTGTGCATGATACAAAGAAATACGGGTCATACGTTAGTGTTGTCTTGAATGACCCGCCTTCTTCGTCTATGAAATAAAAGTCGACACCGGAAACACCGGTGACTGTTGTCAAATGTGAGTTGCTTCCGTCATTTAACATTTCCTGGGATATTATGGTGGGATGCATGTTACTCAGCCAACCAATTTTTGAATCTGAAAGGGCTGGCGACGGTATGAACCGCGGAAAGCCCATCATATCGTCAATCTCATCAACTTTCTGCGAGTTCAGTAGCTGTTGAGCTACTTGAGCAAACGAAGAAGCTTGCGAAGAGTAGTCATTACCTCTGCCGACAAATTTAGCACTGTTGGAACCTTTAAAAGCTGACATTCCTTATTCCGTAGAGATAATATTAATATTTGAACTTTGCAACAGCGGTTTACACTGTAAATTACTCGGCCTATTGCAAAGAGCAGGAACAGCAACTGTTGGAACAACACACAACCAAAGTATCTCTAGTTTTAGCAGTTTAGAAGTCCAGCCGCTATGGTGGTTTATCCTTGTCTTTTTTGGTTACTCAATGAATACTTATCACTATCGATAGATGAACATCACTATATCTCTTCGTTAAGTGTTTAAATTGAATCTCATCTCTTGCTGATTTAACGCGTAAAATCGTCAAAAGGTCTAATTTTTCCAGATATTCCCTACAAAGCAGCGTAGAGCTGACGTGTTCAGCACTGTTGAGAAATTCGTTGCTGCGTATTTTTCTAGCAAGAGAAGAAAAAATAAGAGGGCATGCAATATGCGGGTAATACCTGTAGCACGTGACCTTGAATTTTGCTTTGTTTTCTGGCCATGGGAATTAAGAAGCATCTTTCGAATAAAGGAAAGTTATGTTGTTGTAAGCGTTTATGATGGGGAATGTCAACCGTCCGAAGTTGTACAGAAGCCGAACAACATTTGTTGGTATACTAGGGCTGTACGCTATTCCCAGGTGATCTAAAGTCTTGTCAGCGTCTCGAAAAAAATTATATTTGTCCAATTGTTAGCGTTGTTTCATATGAGATGTCGTACAATCCATACTATAGTGAATTTGGGAACGACAACAACCTTGCTGGTGACGGTGCCACTCTCAAAAACAAGAGTGGGCTGACCAGTGCACAGCACTATGGGGGTCAGCCAAATGGCGGTGCATCGCAGATACCACAACAAGGGGTTGCCCAGCAGCAGCAAAATGGTTCCTATTTCCCATCAACCAGTACGAACATGGCATTCCAGTTTGGGCAAACAGCGTTCAATCAGTTTGTAGGCCAGGAGAACATCAACCAATTTCAAGAAACGGTATCCAAGGCTACCGGCGCTACCAACTCCAGCGTTTCGCATTATTTCCAGGTCTCAAACTCCTACGTGTTCCACAAGTTCAAGCTGATTACTGCACCTTTCTTGCAAAGAAACTGGCAACGTATCCCGGATTCCTCTAATTCATTCCAGCCTCCTCGAGTCGATGTGAATTCACCTGACTTATACATACCAGTGATGGGACTAATCACGTATATCTTGGCATGGAACGTTTCTGAGGGACTCAATGGATCGTTTGACCCAGAAAACTTGTACTTCAAACTCTCTTCCACATTGGCATTCTTCCTGTTGGACTTGATAATATTAAGACTGGGCCTTTATTTGCTAGTCAGCAATACCACATCTCCTGTGACCTCTCTGGTGGAGCTCACCTGCTATGTCGGGTACAAGTTCGTACCATTGATTTTTTCCATGTTTTTCCCCGCCTCATTTGTATGGCTGAACCGTTTGGCAAAACTATATTTATTCGTTGCATTTGGTGTATTCTTACTAAGATCTATCAAATTTAACTTGTTTGTTGATATGGGAAACAATACGGATTTCTCATTCAAGAAGGGAACTGCGAAAAAGGTCAACTACTTTTTGTTTTTGTATGGATTCTTCTGGCAAAGTGTGCTAATGTGGTTGATGGCTTGATTATGTATTTTTCCTTTATTGCCGTTGCCGCTCGGATTTTGAGTAATATGCAATTGGTAAGCATTTTCCGGGACATCTTTCATTATATAATGTCCAAACTGAGTCTGAAATCGCAACTCAAATGATCCTGGGAACGACATCTATGTACTAAAACCTGTATATACAGACGTTCATTTAATTTCCGGCCAGCTTCAACATATAGAAAAATACTAAAAAATAAAGCTATATGACATTTCTCTGCTTTTTGAAGATGAATCTTACTATGAATGTATAGGTAAGATGGGGAGAACTAGAAGCGAACGCAAAATAATAAATGAGTTTATTATATGCTAAAGAGAAGAAGCTGGATCTATATCGAAATTTAGGAATTAACATAGATGACTCTTCTAGTTTAAACACAGTAACTCCCTCACTCATAAACAAACAGTTTAGAAGATTGTCATTGTCATTGCACCCCGATAAATCGAATGAACCAGACTCTGAGGTGAAACAGATACAATGGGACCATTTACAACTTTCACAAAATATATTATTGAATCACAAGAAGGAGTACGACAACTGGTACCAGAGAGCGTTTCTACGAGGTAATAAAGAACTTCTTTATAAATTACAAGCTGTAAAGAAGGGGAACAAAGCCAACCCTGTATCTTACCACGAGCTAGAAGCAATAAAAGAACACGGACAGTCTTTAAGAAAACTCCTGCACTTCAAGATGCATGTATCGAACTGGCAAGACCCCACTTTCGAAATCGAAACAAACGAATCGAATAAAAACTACGAAACTTGCCTTTTCAGAGTAACGCTAGTTAAAAGGGAACAATATATGGTCGAAAATGAGCTAAACAAATGGTTCCTAAAGATAGACATCCCAGTTACAGTGAAATACTACTCAGAAAATAACCGTCAAAGGGATGATGACCTTGTGGTATATGTTAGTGCAAGAAATGTACAAACTGTCATCAATATTCTACGATCCCTACTTTCGGAAGGGCAACTACACCCTGACATCTTGGAATTCGATTCTGCAGTTAACTACAAGTATTTCGCTTTCAAACATAATGTAGAATTGGACTCTGGTCTAAGCAGTCTATTATACAATTCGGCAAACAATCCGATAACTATGTAGGGCACCGTTATGCATGTTAATGTTATAGGTCTTCTCTCTGTTGTACTCTTCATATTTACAAGTAGTGTGAAACTCATCCTAAGTGTTTCAACTTTTTTTAAATGAACACTTCAAATATATTGAACGTAAATAGCTAAAGAAGATAATCTGGAAAAGCATTCAATGAAGCAGGGTTGATTCTTGTCAGCAATTCGGCACTGACGTATCCAATGTACTATTCTGGGTTCGACTGCGCATATTGAACTCTTCTTTCAGCAAGCATGAGAATATTTCAGCGTAAGGGCAACGACGGTGGCCTAGAAAAACCAGTCGACCTAATTCCTTGCAGTACATTCATTCCGGATCCTCCGCAGAGATACACAAAGCCATCTGAGCAACTCGAATTGGACGATAGCAAACAGACTATATACAACTCTGTGCAAGAACACTTCAGCGATTCACAGTTACACTTACCGGTCAACGGGCACGCTGATGATGTGAACAACTCGGATAGTTATTCGATATTAGGGGAGTGGGAGAAATTCTGGTTGTCGAAAGAGTGCATCCTAAGGCATCTTAGAGCTTCAGCCTGGAATACAGAACAGGCTATTAAGAGTTTGCATGATACGTTACTATGGAGAAGACAGTTTGGGTTATCCGAGTACTCCAGTATTAGAGAACTAGCACAATCAGTATCGGCAGAAAATAACACCGGCAAAATATCGCTTCTTGGATACGACAGGAAAAGCCAGCTGGTCCTCATATTGAAAAATGGCTACCAAAACACAGAACCTAGCTTCGAACAGATTCGCTTACTGGTCTGGTTCCTTGAAGTGGCATCTATACTTGCTCCAAAAGGAACAGAAAGTTGGACTCTACTCATAGATCTAAAGAATTACACCGACAGCAATGGGGTGTGTTCTACGTACCACCATCCGCCATTATCACTTGCAAAGCAAGTAATCAACATAATACAAGACCATTATCCCGAAAGATTGTACAAGTGCTTAGTCTACGGTGTCCCCAACTCCATGTGGACGTTTTTGAAACAACTTCACCCATTGATCGATCCTGTACCCAGAGAAAAGATTCACTACGATCAACACGTTCAACATCACATCGAATCCGATCAATTGGGTGCCGAATACGGCGGAAGACTAGACTTTAAATACACACATTCAACTTACTGGCCGCATCTGGTTGAAACTATCGAACGAAGAATTGCACTTCAGTTTGAGAACTATGAAAGGCTCGGCACAAAAGTTGGTATCAGTGAATATAAACTCAAGTAAAAATACAGCATGTAAACAAGCAATTATACGCTACTAAAGGTACCTGCACATTTCTTTTTCAAGCTGATGTATTGCATGCCAGTACTGCACCACCGTTCATCACCTTTTATTGATAACGTATGTGCGCTGGCGATGACTATTGAAAAACATCAAAAAAAAAAAAAATACTGTTTTGGATTAGGATGGATATAAGGTGAGGCATCGCTTAGTTTTATTTACCTACGACAAAATGTAAAAATATAAATAAAAAGCACGGATTGTTGGTGATACACGCTAACTACCACTATAACATACCAGGTGCACTAGTTGCGCTAAAAGTATCGAGCAACATAATACCACAACTACTTCGACGCTGGATTGTGTACATTGAAGGATTGGGATCTTTATTAAGTCCTATTTTCATGCATCATACTATAACACTTTAAAACAACCGACCAGATGAAGGGCTCAGCGACTTTAAAAAAGGGTTACGACAAGTTTCAATACTACTTCCCCTGTGATAGGGTGCTTGCGAAAAGAATTTTCAAAGCAACAGTTCACTCTACGGTAGCCTTAATATTCTGTCTAATTCCAAAGGTGCGTGAAAGATTAGGTACTGAACCTGCAATGTTGCCCTTGATTTCAGTTATGGTTCATCCAGGACGTCGTGTGAGCGGAACTATTCAGGGTGCTATTTATTGCGTTACTGGTTTGATCTTCGGGTTAGCATTTTCCCTACTTGGTAGATTTTTAGCTCAACGATGTTTGGGATCTACTTGGCATGCCATAGAGGAGAAGCAACAGCTGCTAACAAATTATGGCAGCTATAGGGCTGGTTTGGCGATTTTGGCTGTATTTGAAATAATCATGCTTTTCGTTCATGGGTGGATGAGATCTGTTTCACATCATTACTTCGGTATTGTATTTCCTTTGTTTTTGGTGGTCCATTTCACTTTCCTTGCTCCGCTAACCGAATCTGCAGGGGTCATCGCGAACTCTTTCAGTACACCATTTTACTTAGGTATTGCCATGTCGTTGTTTTGGAACCTTACACTATTCCCCGAATTTGGTAGTACATATTTGGGTAACACCACGGTGGTTACTTTAAACGAGATTCACCATTCCCTTAATAATGCTATCATTTTTTTCTTATCCATAGATGAAGAATCGAAGAAGTTGTACGCCACTGATGCCATTTCTTCGGCAAAGCTTTTGAAAATGAAGGATAATATTGCAAAGAAAGTTTCAGCTTGTTCCGCCATCACAGAAGAGTGTATCTACGAAATTTCTTACTCCTACATGTCCCCAACAGAATTACAACCAGTTACATCTAAATTTAAAGACCTTTCCATTTACGTTAGTGCGACAATCAATGCCTGCCAATTGGAATTCATGCTGCTAGGCCATAGTCATAATGAACATGATCTACTCCACATAGACACCGAAAAGGAAATTCGCCATGCAGATGCGGACAAATTGACCAGAGTACTATTAAAGGTCAAAGAACCTATTTTCAATTTGCATAAAACTCTCAGTGATTGTTTTTATTTGGTGAAAGTGATTCTAGCTAGGGATTTCGATGTGGAACTAGATAAAGTACGAATTCCAAAAGCTTTTGAAAACGACGATTTCCCTACGTTTACTTCTAAATGTGAACTTCCGATGAACATTGACACTGAAATGTACATCAATAACCTAATCAAAGCTTTGGTCCAATTCGATCTTTCGTTCAGAGAAGAATTGAGTAAAATTGACGCAGATCTATTAGAACCAAATGACGAAATGTTTTTGTTGGCCTCGTTTTTAATGAACTTGAAGGAGATTACGAACACTGTCATTTCGATTATGAAGTCAGCTCAAGAAATACACAATAAGCGTATTGAAAGAGAGGACAAAGGCTGGTTGAGGGGCAAATCAGTATGGTGTGTTGCTTTACACAATCGTGACACATTTGCCAACTGGTTTTATGGTTCCACTAGAAAGAACCCTCAAGGAACTGAAAATGAAAGCTTAGCTGGCGGGAACTCCATTCGATTTAATCCTGAAACTGTACCTATAAGACCTGGTTATGAAGAGGAGGAACTTTTATCGCAGCAAGCACCCAGCTTAGTCAACCCAAAGGATTTTGAGAAACCTGAGACTGGTTTACCAACTACCAATATCGATGAACTTGCGACCGACACGAAAAAGTCAAGAACTAGCTCGATAAGCGTTTTCAAGAATTGGGTGAGAAAATTACTAGTAGCCGGAAATAAGTTCGTTAAGTCTTCCAAACACCATTTTCGTTTTGGATTTCAAGTAACAGTTGCTTTAATGCTCGCATCCTTTCCAATGTTTGTACCTGAATCGAGACACTGGTATGTCAACATTCATGGGGCATGGATAGGTTTCGTTTGCATTTTATGTCTCGAACCTTCTGTCGGTGGAACATTCTGGGTTTTCTTCCTTCGTGGTGTGGGTGTTATCGTTGGTGCAGCTTGGGGCTATCTTTCGTATGTTGCAGGTGTGAACCAAACGAATCCATATTTGGAGGTTATAGTGACAATCTTTGGGGCGGTTCCGGGGTTCTATTACCTTTTGGGAACACCATACATCAAAGCAGCAATCATTCAGATTATTAGCATATACATTGTGATGCTTGCTGCCATATTACCTGGCTCTATAAAGGGTAACATTCTCCAGAATTTTGGAAAACGTTGTTTAGCAGTCGGCTATGGTGGCGGGGTGGCACTTCTGGTTCAGGTCACACTATTTCCGATTACTGCAAGAGATCAACTAAACGCTGAAATAGCATTCGCTGTAGGGTGTTTGGCAGAAATGGAAACGCTATATGCTGCTGGTATTGAGGGAGAAGCTTTAAAACTTTCTTTATCTGATGAAAAGTATGAAAGGTTTAGGAAACTTTCAGAAGCGACTAAATCTGCCTTGACACGCGCATCGGCTTACAAAGGGTTGACTAGGCAGGAACCTAGGTTGAAAGGTGAATACACAGAGCTGGAAAACGTTTTCACTCAGATCATTTTTATCTTGAAGCAGGTGGTGGAGAGATTTGATAATAATGTTCTTTTGAGGCGGCAGTACGGTAGTGCGATTGCCGAGGAGCTTAACTCCATCGTTTATCCTTATAGAAGACAGTATGTGGCCTCGGTGGTCAATATTTTGAGAGCAGTTCAGGAAGCAATAATAAACAAAACTCCGTTGCCCCAGTATCTTCCAAGTTCACGAATCGCTCACCGTAGACTAATCAATAAAGTTCGAGAAACATTGAAAAGCCGTTATGGTACCCAGCTACATAAACATATGGACGCCACTGAAAGCTCAGAAGGTGGTGATTCGCAAAAGGATGTGAATAGTGACAATTTGTCTGATTCTTCTGATTCGGGCGAAGACATCGGTTTAGTAATCAAACCCAAACATAATGTTAACATGAAGGAAAGGGAGTTCATACTTAAAGAAAAGTTTTTGAGTTGGAGTGCGTCCAGTTCGGCTAGTGAGGAAATTATAGAGTACATCGAAGAGTTGGTTGAATTGACAAAGATTTTGGTTGGTGTTAACGAATTTAAGTACGGATTTTTATCTCGTCCTTTATATGAAGATTGGGCTGCAGAAGCTGTTGTTGGCTTTGCCGACTTTGTCAGTCAAACTCAAGCTCCTCGTAAGCCACCTACAAGAGGCAGAGAGCTTGATGACAGCGGTATTGCAGAAGATGAGTTAAACTCTCTTGATGATGACGTTTTTGACTCCAATAGTGATGTAGAAGCTATTCAACCCGTTGCCCTACCAACTGATGATCATGTATCTAGAACATTGGCAAGAATGGCATCGAACACTACGGACCATTCTAATAGAAAGACCTCTTCAAAATGGAGGCGCAGAGCTTACTCTATTGGGTCAGGAATGGGAAAAGATGATTTGAACAGCTTAACTAAAGTTCAAACTTTAGGTGAGTCCAACTTCGCAATCGATGATGATAGGTCAAGCGATGAAGAAGATGAGTTACCGTTGGTATTGAAAAGAATCATTAGTCATAAATAATGAATCCTGCATGTATGTAAACATTTATTCTACTTCATTCTATTAATCTATTTCTATAACCTCAGGACTTTTGGGTGCTTTCGTTTTGGAACCCTGATGAGCTCCTTTGTCTCTACGTTTGGAAGTTTGTCTTAATGATTTGCCCTCTCCGGCAAACACCTTTGAGCTTTCCGTGGTACTATCTTCAGAGTCATCAGACTTAGGCGGAACATACGGAAACCCGAAAAACAATTGGCCTTCTGGTAAATTAAGTGGTGCTGGTTCTCCACTGAGTGTTACGTTGATCTCTTTTATGTCATCTTCTTTCGGTTTTATAGCTTTCCCCGATAACTTTTGTCCTTCTCCATGGAAGCTTTTATTCGTGTCTGCCGGGTCCAAAATTTCGGCGTAATTTATTCTCTTGGACATAGATCCTAATCCTTTGATTGATGGATCAAAGCTAGGAGCTTTTTTCTGTTGAGCTTTGTAGTCCGGTTCAACATATCCAACAGGTGGCGCGAAGTCAGTAACTAAATCAGTTTCAATAACACAAATAGATTTAGAAGAAGACTCCGGTTTCACATTTAATATCTTGATTCGGTAAATGCGTTTGTTGTAGCTAATTTCAATGATATCATTTTCAGTCAATGTACTAAAGTTTCTGAGAACCCTTTCTAACACAGCTTTTGGGTCTGATATGTCCAAAAAGTCCACCGACTGCGGTTCGAGCTTCACGAATTGGCCCAGTGGAACGTCGGTGGAGCAAATCTGAAGTACAGATCCGGGTTGAATTTCTAAAGTTTCCATCATCCATTGTGGCAAATAGACCCTTCCCTCTTCTGCAGTAAACTCTAAAACACCACCATGAGTAACTTTATTACTTTCTTGACTGGTTAATTCAAAAAGCATGGGATACCTGACGTTAAGCATTGTTAATTTGCTTAACGCACTAGGTGGTAAGAATATTTTGCCACCATAATTACTGTCATCCTTTCGTATATTGTCGTTCATCATTGCAATAGGATAACATCTGAAGAACTCTTCGAGCCTTTGAGGAATGCTGGCGTACGCATTTCCTAAACTGCTGAACCCCGAAAACATTTGAGCACTGTTGGGACTTGTTTGAACCTTATTGATTATTGAACTAGACAAATAGCCGATAGGTACGTTTGTAGGTCTTTATCCCCTGATATAATTGTCTTCAATTGTGAATTTTCAAAGATGATCTTCTATTTACCTGAGCAAGAAAGTTGCAGTAATTGTCAAGGAAACCTGTTTGACAAAGGCCAGTATTGTATCAAAGTTCACGCATGCGCCTGCTGGTTAATTTGATTAATGCAGTGCTATTCACGGTCGTTAATCATTCGATAGTGGAGCTAACTAGTTAATACCATTTTAGTCACGTGATTAAACTTTCCTTGTTACCCGCTCTGATGTTAAATAATAAATATCCAAGTCCCTACTCCAGGGTTCGAATGGAAGCCGTTCCACACAATAAAATGATATAAACAATAAACATTGTCTAAGAGAATCACAGCGCAAGTAAGAGAAATCAAAAACAGCAGCTGAGTTGGCAAAAATCAATTGTCAATAAACTACGGGGCAACCGGTTTTGCCTTCAATATAACTCTACCCAGAACTCCAAGCGCTATGTCTAATGAAAAAGACGATGAAGAACAATTTTACGAAGAATTGGATCAATATAGGGAATTGATTGAGAGAGACAAAGATGAGGAACTAAATGAGGAAGAAGAAAATGGCAAGAACGATAGCGAGGATGAATACAATGACAACAGTTTTGATCTTTTAGCTGAATTTTCTGATTATGGCGAGTATTCCGATGATGACTACGATGAACACACTTTCATGGATGCCATTAGAACCGCTAATAACTTCAAAACTCGAAAGGGAAAGCCTTCATCAACCAAAAATGGAATAGTATCGAAACAACGGCGAGAGAGACCTTTGGATCCAGAAGTTGCACAGCTTTTATCCGAAGCTAATGAAGCATATGTTCGCAACGATATCCAAGTTGCTGAGCAGTTGTATAATAAGGTAATCAAAGCTGACGCGAAGAATTTTGCTGCGTATAAGACCCTGGGTGACATATACCATTTACAGGGAAGGTTCAATGATTGCTGTAATTCATGGTTCTTGGCCGCACATTTGAACTCATCGGACTGGGAGTTCTGGAAGATGGTTGCAGAACTCTCTGCCGAATTATCCCATGTCAGACAGGCAATATACTGTTATACTAGGGCAATTAGAATAAACAATGAAGAATGGGAGTCCATGTACAATCGTGCGCTTTTGTACAAAGAAATCGGGCAACTCGGACGAGCTTTTGATGGGTTTCAAAAGCTTTATGCATACGATCCGCTAGACGCAAATATTTTGAGAGAGTTGGCAGTAATATATGTTGAGTACAATAGAGTAAGTGAAGCTATTGAGTTGTACATGACCGTTTTCAACGATAATGTGTCACGGAGAAACGCGTTTATTCTCGCTTCTGAAGATGCTATTGACTCTGAAAATGAATCTGAGGATGAGACTGAAGATGCTGACGAAGATTTGAATTTAACCCAAGAAGAATTAGATTTGTACCCCAACGTGTCACTTAAAAAAATTGCAAAAAGACATAAATGCATCCCGTTCGACTGGTCCTCGTTGAATATACTTGCGGAATTATTGATAAAACAGAACGGAGAGCTAAATGGAATTAAAACCATAAAGAAATGCGCGCGGTGGATACAACACCGAGAAACTCAGACTTTTTGGGAGGATGTTCATGACGATTCGGAGTTTGATAATAGAAGGCTAAGAAACGCAAAATTTCAATCTCTTACTGAAAGGGAAAAGTCAAAGAGCTATTCTTTGCCAATTGATATTCGAGTTAGATTGGGGCTACTAAGGCTTAACAATAAAAATGTATCGGAAGCGATGCAGCAATTCCAATTCCTATACGAGGAGAAATTTGACGAGATTGCTGATCTATATTTCGAGGTTGGGGTTCAATTGTCTAAGCTTGACAAATATCAAGAAGCCATCGACTTTCTAACACCATTAAGCCAGCTTAATGAGTACACAACAATCGAACTATACAGACCATTGAGTAAATGTTTCAGAGAGCTGGATCAGCTGGAAAATGCGAAGGCTGCGTTCGAAAAACTGGTCCAATTCGATCCGCTTGACCTAGAACACAAGTTAAGTCTTGCTGAAGTTCATCATAGTCTTGGAAACGAAGAAGAATTTGACAGATTGCTCCATGAAGTTGTTGAAGAACGTAAAAAGCAGTCGAAGGAATCTGTTCCAGAAGCTGAAAAGGAAGTATCTCCAACGAAAAAGGTCCGTCCGAGACTAGCAATTGCGCCCTTGGAGGAAGAACTTCCTTCCGAAGAGATTCGTTCTGCTACCCTGGGAACAGGGAAACCTTTACTTGAGGATCATAATTATAAGAAGGCACCTGTAAAGAAGAAGAAAACTCCTGAGGAAATTGAACGTGAAAAGAAAGAAAGGGAAAAGAAAATACGATCGAACGTGCTTAACAAGTACGGACAATTGAAGATATATAAAGACGGCATGGAAGCAGGTGATGCGACAAAAACAACACTATGGATAGATACTGCTTCTGACCTTATTGATATCTTCTCAAGCATAAAGAATTTCTTTGTAAAAAGTCGTTCGAAGAAGTTCGTTGGAATTATCAAACGGTCGAGAAAGTTCAACAAAGTTATTGACTACAGAATTGAGAAACTCTCCAAACTATCACAAGGTGAAAATCTTATGGACGGTCTCCCTTTAATGGAAGAAAAGATCACAACTTCTTCGACTACAGAATTAAGGGGTCTCACCTATGATCAATGGTTTGAATTATTTATGGAACTAGCCTTGACAATCGCAAGACTACAGAGTGCTAACGATGCTTCTAGTATCATTGAGACTGCAACTGAAGTCAACGTATTTTCACAACATCCTGAAAGGGTAAAAATGATGAAATTCGTCAAGCTTGCCATCATTTTACAGCTCAAAGATGAACAGGAGGTCGTTGAAAATCTCAGAGGTCTCTTAAATCAATTTCAATTTAACAGGAAAATACTTCACTTGTTCATGTTCAGTGTTTCAGAAGGTCAGACCGCATTAAGAATCTTAAGCTCTACTGTGCAGCAGAAATTCTTTCTTAGACAGCTCAAAGCGTTCGACAGCATCAGATTCGGTCAACACGTCAATGGGCAAGCTTCCATCACTAACAGTGTATCGAATCCTGAAAGAAAAATATGCACATATCTCAATTACATCTACGCAATGTTACTCTATTCAAGTAAGGGATTTATGCCTGCTTTACAATACCTCAAACGTATTGAAATCGAAATTGACGACGATCCAATGTTAGACTTAATGATTGGGCTGTCTCATTTGCACCGATCCATGCAGAGATTGACAGGAAACAGACACTTCCAAATTCTCCAGGGATTTAAATATCTATACCAGTATCACGAGTTGCGCCACAAGTACTACTCTGATATCGAACGGCAAGAGGCAGATTACAACATCGGAAGAGCCTATCATATTTTGGGCCTTTTTTCCCCTGCTGTCAAATACTATAAGAAGGTTTTAGACAACTACGAAGACCTCAATCTAAAAAAACATGCCGCATACAACCTAATCCTGATTTACAACGAAAGCGAGAACTTCGCTTTATCGAACCATTTGATGGAACAGTACCTCAGTATATAAGTCGTGACTCTCTTTAATATACACCCCCAATTTGTAACACTACTTACACCTTACGAAAACATATCTAATATCATTTTCCTAGAAACCAAAGAGACAAAATCAAAATGAATTCGATAAGTACTTATGGTAAGCAAAAACAAGGGAAACGAACTTCGGTCAACTAGGTTAAACCTAAATTTGCTCACAAAGACAATCAATAGAATCAAAAGCGAGCATAACAATCTACAATGCCCCAACAACAACCAAACTCATTGAAGCTCAAAGCGATACTCAAAATGAGTATTCAGAGGTTACGCTATGCACAAGAGAAGCAGCAAGCACTTGCAAAACAATCGCGCCGTGAGGTAGCGAAATTATTAAGCGAGAGCAAAGAACAAAAGGCACATTACCGTGTTGAGAGCTTAATCAACGATGACATACATATTGAACTTTTGGAAATACTTGAACTTTATTGTGAATTGCTTCATGCCAGAGTCGCCATTGTCAATACGATCACGGACGAAATATGTCTAATTGAATCTCATGACGACGATGGAATAAACGAAGCTACTAGAGCAATCGTTTATGCTTCGATACATGCGCCTGAAATTAAGGAGCTGCTACAGATAAAGGATCTTCTTGGATTGAAATTCGGTGGCGAGTTCATCAAAGCCATCGTTGACAGCAAGATAGGAGTTCCTGATAAAGTATTGAAAAAATGCTCGCCTAGACTACCCGAACAAGATCTGGTCGAACTTTATTTGAGAGAAATAGCGAGGACTTACGAGGTATCATATAGTGGCCTTGATCAGCCTGTTGTTGGTGAAAACACTGAAATCAGTGAAGAATTAAAGGGCAATGACAATACCTCAGACACATCCGGTTCTGATTCAGAAGACAGTAAACCTATTCTTGCTGTGGACAACGATGAACCCGGTGATGACAAGCATCCTATTATAATCAAGAAACCGCGTCAAAACAGTGAAACCATCACTGAAGAATTTAAGATACCGAAAGACATTGTTAAAGACATCAAAGTCTCACACAGTAAAGCAAAAACTAACTCTAAAGACAGCATCGACGATCTAAGAAAGCGTTTTGAAGCATTAAGAAGATAAAGAGGACATTTCGGCTCGAGAAATCTATTTTCCTTCTTGTATAAAGCGTTCATATATATATATATATATTTAATGTCATGTTGGTACGTCACAGAGTCTTGTTTTTTAACGATTATCAGTGAGATTTAATTGCTTTCAGTCTTTTTGCCCAAGCGTATTTAATTGACTTCATCAATCCAGCAGATAAAATACCTTTTGCCGCTTGGATAGTGGAACCCCTACTAATTCTTTCTGTTAGTTGCTCCGATGCATTTTCGAGAGTAAAGCTTTGAGGTAGGTAAGTCGACTTGTTCAGGAAAACGTCCTTGTATATTGGTTTGTAGTACGTTCTGAAATTGTCCAAATTTTTTTCAACAATATTATCTATCTTCTTCGGGTTTTCGCCTCCAAGTTTGTAACGAATATCACCTAAATAGCTAAGGGCGGTGATTTCCTTGTAGAAGTCAAACTCCGTGAATGATTGTTCTTTGAACTTCTTTGAAAGTTCATGTTTGGCCAAAGTCGCAGCAGCTTTTAGATTCAACTGGTTCCAATACTGAACTCTTAAGTCATTTTTAAGCACTTTGACAGGTTTTTGCAACCTTCCAGCAAGATAAAATGAATCCCAAGTGGCTAGGTCTTTCAACAGTCTGGACATTGATACAACACCGTACTTCACGTCGTGTCCGTGAATGCTAGTGAAGGGGTTGAAATAAACCCCAGCGCCAACTTCTTGAAACTTAGAGACAAACTCCGAACCAAAATAGCGGAGTGAAGAATAATGATCAGGGTTCTGTCTGATATTCAAAGAATGGAAATGTTCTGGGTGAGTCACACCAAAGACCATATCGATTTGGGGCTTTTCTGACGACTTGGAGTATCCAGACTGTTGGAACACTCCGCTTCCGTACCCAAAGGCATATTTGATAGGAGATTTGAAATGTTTTAATATTGACTGAAGATCTCGCTCTAATGATTGATCGACAGATATAAACTGGTTGTCCGCGTAATTCGGTGGTAACCTGTTGATCCTGTATAGATAGTTGGTGAATTGCGAAGCCCTTTCGTCAGTTCTTTTAAGCCCTTTTTCGAGTAGATGTAAGTCAGTATCCTCGCTTTTCGCCGTGATCACCTCTTCATGAAGTTTATCAGCACTCCGTTGCACAAATCTTTTCGAACCGGGATGAATGACCTCTTGAGCTGTTGAGATTTCTTCTTTTAGTAGCCTATTGTCTCTTGACTGGAAACGCACTAGCCTATTTACCAAATGTGGTTTTGGTACGATTTTCGCACTGTTAATAGCTTTGCTCCTCAGCATTTGATAGTATATTACCTGAGACTTTGATTTTCACCTGTCTTTCTTAATTTATATCGGTGTTAACTACAACAGATGCATCTGGGGTATCACTAATGTGCCGTATATTTTGTTTATTTTTTCGTCTTTAAATATAATATGCTATATGAAATATCGCTTGGAAAGAATTCTTCTTTCGTTAGTCAGGATTTCATATGTTGTATATGAAGATATTTTTGGGGGTACCGAGCGGACAGTAACGTGCAGTTGAAAGAAAAAAAAAAAAAAAACGGAGAAATTTCAGGTCACGTGCCTGAAAAGTGGTCACGCTTTAATATGTAATGCTTCTTCTAGCTTTGGGTAACAACTGTTTTGAATCTGGTTGCTTGTATCACGTGGTCAGAAGTTGTTTGTTTAGCTGATCATCAATTCCAACCGCAACCGTGCTTTACAACGTCTTCGTGCATACGATGAGGAGCCACAAAGGATAAAGGACACTTTGCGAAGTAGTGAACTTGCTCGAGTAAATTATTTCTCTATTTGATTAATTTATGGGGTAATTGTAGTATGTGGTTTGCTGTTGTTTGGTATAGTTGTGACCAGCTCAGCTATAAATGCCCTGGGTGAGTAATTGGAAGTGATCATATAGTCTTGTGTATCTGCTACCGAGAGATTTCGCAACAAGCACGTTCTCGACAAAATAATCGCACTCCTCGTCAGAGAGCTCTAGGTGAAATCTTTGACGAAGTTGAACGCTGGTTTGGTCCCCCACTTGGAAACAAGGTTGTAGAGAATCCTTTTGCATTATCTCACATAACGAAATGATGTGATCTGCATACTTTCTGAGAGCTTTGAAAGCTGCTTTACAAAGTTCGACAAACTTGCTGAAGGTTTCACTATCTGCACCATCCATCACTTCTACATATTCGTAGGTTAACTTGAACGGAGCAGCTTCGAAACCCACTGATCCAGGGGAATTTGATAGCATAAAGCCGAAATCAATGTGGACTACATGGCCTTCGTTGTCTATCATGATGTTACCATTATGCCTGTCCTTGATTCTTAGTAAATAGCATACGATTGAGTATGCTGCTAAACTAGAGGCGAAGTTCTCTTGGGCATGTTTGAACTTAAATCCGCTAGGATCACCATACACTCGTAGGAAATGGTCTAAAAGGCTTGCTATGTTTCCTTTCTCGTCCAACGAGCCTTCTTCGATCATATGTGTGGTTAGTGACTTTTTGATACTGTGAACAGAGATGGCGTTAGTAATTGTTTCCACTAGACCAGTATGTGAACTTGTGATCAAAATGTTCATTTTCTTTACCCAAACACCGACGTTCTCTTTACTCCATATAGCTGCCATCGCTTGGATCAACTGGCATGCGAATGCTTCTTGCCTCAAATCGTCACCGGATTTGGAAATAACAGAGCATAGTTCCCAATTAGGTAAATGACCAAATTCACTGGATTTCCTGATCTTCTCCTTTTTGGTATTCCAATCTTCGCCCAGATATGAGGTAGATGACTTATCACTTGAGGCAGTTAACCCCCCAGTTTTGAAATCGTTTTCAAGTTTACGCTCACCCGCCATGCCATGAATACCCTCCAGGTCGCGATATTCGAATTTATCTTGCATCTCTTGCATTGAGGCAATGATTTTGGCTCTAATCTGATTAGCACTGTCAGATAGTTGTTGTGGAGATTGGTCTAATTGTGCTAGCATCATTGCAGAAACGCGCATCTGAGTAGCTAAATCGTCGGAAGAATCTCTATGCAGTTTGATGTCATTCAACCGTTCTGTTGCTTCTTCCAAGTCAGCTACAAAATCTAATTCAGATCCACGAGTGAGTGAATTGGGTGGTATTACAGGAACAGTTTTCGCATTTCTCATCATCAATTCATGTCTATAGTGTTCGGCCTCTGATTGATTAGTTAATTTCACCATAGAGAGATCTGCAAGGTCCATTTCTTGCGTTTTGGCAGTCGACGTTTCTACGAATCGAGGTTCAGGCTTGAAGAGTGATGGGTTTTCTTTCACGTAACTTAAATCAAAAATGTATGAACTACGGGGATTCTTTTCCAATAGCTTAATGTTTTCTTCGGAAGTTGGATCAAAATCGAAATCATCTCTGAGAAACTCAATGAATAGCAAGTAAGGGACCTTTTCGGCGGAGTTTAGGACCTGTGCTTCATTTGCTGAGATTTTGATGAGTTTATGCAATTTTCCTTTCTTATTGGGAGGCAAAAGTTCAGGAATATCAACCTCAGCTGGTAAATCACGATTCAGTATAGACAGTTCGGCTCTCAAGGCACTTAGTCTTGCTTCCGTAGGAACTTGCGCTAGTCTCTGAGAAATAGATTCCAACGCTATAGCGAACTGGGTACAACAATGGAAATAGTTTACCTTTAAAAGTTTGATCTTCTTTGTGGTTGAAAGTTGGCTCACATCAATTATTTGGCGTTTGCCTTCGTTTAGTGATGCTGAGTTTGTGGTACCATCTCTTATGGCGTCCATAGATTGTTTGGCTGTCAGACTTGACATCGAAGCGGAAGACGATGACCTCGCCCTCAAGTCTGGCATTGAATTTGTATATTCTTCTTCGGTTATTGGTGCGTTTTTGTATACCGCATGTATATATGAAGTATCTCTTCGCTTGGGTAATTTGATAGAATTCGAGATGTGATCTTCAAATAATTTTTCACCAATGTCATCTACCATGTCGAAACTTAAATCAGACATCGCTTCTTTCCTTTGTTTTTTGAATGTAAAATCTTCCTTTGTCCTTGATGTATCTACAATATCAACGTCTGCATCTGCTGCCGAGTCTGATGACGCGGTACGGCCAGAAGATGAATTGGCGAGAGTATTCTTCAAAGTAAGGTTCTTTCTCAAATTTTTAATGGCATGTTTAGCGAGTTTGAAAACGTAGCTCTTTTGTCTTCGTCCTTGGGATTTAATCAAAGGCTTTGTGTGCTCTAATAGTTCGGGAAATGCAAATCCAGTTGTCAGCATTGAACATAAGATTAAGGCTGGGGCCATGTTTTCATTAATTTTTTCATTATCATTTTTTCTAGTAGTGTTGAATAAAATAAACTGCAAATGGTTTAATACTCTTCGAGCTACCTGAAAGCTGTGAGAGGAAGGATCATGAGCCAAATCACCTAACAATGCCTGCAACTGCCAAAAAGTGATCAATGCAAAATGAGGGTTTTCTGAACTCAACCTCATAAGAATATCCTCTAACGCTAACGACTCAGTCTCTACTGTCAATAGGATCTGAACTAGCTGAGGAATGTAGAATTGGAGTTCCTTGTGGGGAAAGGTCAAAAGCTTCTCACAAAGATAAAAATGAATTCCAATGTTGTCCGCATACTTTGTTAAGTACTCGATGTTGTTGTATAATGTAAAATTTGAGGAGTTGATATATTTCAACAAGATGTCATGGTTTATATCATCCGCAGATTCCATGGTTAGGAAAGTGTACCGAGTGTGCTCGTGCGACCTTTTCGTGTATGCCGCAAGGGTTGGTATTGATCAAAACTTAAATAAGGTCGAGTACCGAAAGCAAATGAATTGAAAAAGAGGAATTGAGTTAAATAAAGCAATCAAACATCCAGCAACGAATCAGCTGATACGATGCTTGTTCGAAAACGGTGTGGGCTTTTTGCTAGTTGCATTCATAATAATAAACTCCTTACCTACAATTCATTATGATTATATCATATATGAAACTTCAAAATGGTGGCAAGTTAATAACAAAACAAAAATGCCATAGACGATTATTGAACGTAGAAAGTGATATCGAATAATTAACCGCCGTGTATTGAATTAGAACGCATAAATTTATCTCTAGGGTATCTATGATCGGACCACAGTTCATTCGAGATACTTTGGTTAGCCCCACGATTGATCTGTTTCAGTTAGTGCCTAATCACAGAGTAAGCCGATGCGCCGATAGTCATTATTACAATTTTGGCTGATTTGAGTCTTTAAATTTGTAAAGGTTAAAGTGACACTGAGTTTAAAATAGTAAAAATATTAGCCAGGATAAACTGATTTTTCATCCAACATGATGATTTTGTCACCAATACTTAGTTAGTGAGTTTAGTTCTTGAAACAATCTTACTAAATTTCAGGAATGTTCTCTATCCATTAGTCTATCGAATCCGTAGAGAGTCTTTTATATACTACATATTTACATATAAAATGTGATCGATTGTGGGTGTGGTTCGTTATGAGAGCACCTACATGATAACGGCAACATTTAAATTGCCTCGTTATTGATAGAGTGCTCTATTGATGCAAATGTTTTTTTTTTTGAAATCAGGCTATCGCGATCCAGAATTTCTCCCATAGGTTTTTTGGTTCATCGTCTTCCCAAATGACGGCATCGATTTCTCTTCTGTCAGAGTCGATGTCAACATCGTCGAGCTTGTGTATGAATCGACATCTGTAGTATACTTGACATAAGATGAACATGACTACAAGTAAAATCAAAGAGATGTACGCGGTGAAAAAGTCTGAGACGTTGAATTTAGGAGCAAAAGCGGTGAAACCTTGCACAAAAATGATAACGGTGACGAAGAAAGCTGCATAGTAGGCACCCCATGGCATGAACTTCGCCTTGTAAGGTAAGCTGTTACGGGAAATACCACGATGCTTCAAACATTGCATGAATCTGATATGTGAAATGGAAATAAACAACCATGCACAAAGACCTGCCAATGTTGAAATATTAACCAACCAGTTGAAAGCGTTGTTGGCATTTTCACTTGTTGCCATAAACGCCAATAGCCCTAAAAGAGCCGTACAGATGACACCCAGATACGGAACACCTTGTTTGGTGACATAAGAAAACTGTTTTGGAGCGTTTCCGGACAGGGCCAAGGAGTACAAAACTCTTGAACCAACGTAAACATTCGAGTTAGCAGCAGAAATGATGGTTATTAATACGACGGCATTGAATATATCCGGAAGGATCTTGGTACCAGCCTTTTGAATGGAGATAACGAATGGAGAAGATGCAATAACGGCCGTGTCACTTTCCAATTGTGGGTCGTTGTAAGGCACCAATAAACCAACGAAGAAAATGGATCCAATGTAGAAGACTAAGATTCTGAAAAACACTTTGTTGATAGCCTTTGGCACAGTTTTTCTTGGATTCGAAGCTTCACCGGCAGTAATACCGACTAATTCGGTACCTTGGAAAGTGAACGCAGCATTGATCAAGGAACCAACCCAACCCAAAAATCTGGCCTCGCTAAGATCGCCAGAAATAATACCATTTCCCCAAGCGCCGGGGTTTCTCCAGTAACGGAAACCGATAGGTCCTTGTGATGACCCACCGCATACAATAATTAGAGCGTATAATAGGTATCCGATGATGGCAATAACCTTAACGGATGCAACACAAAATTCAAACTCCCCGTACCACTTTACCGGGAAAAAGTTGGCTGCGGTTATTAAGACCCAAAAGATGGCGATCCATGCTGATAATGGAACTGCATCAGTCCAGTAGTTGATAATTTGGCCCAAAATAGATATTTCTACTGCATACGTGATTGCCCAGTTGAACCAGTACATGTAACCGTTCGCTACACCGAAAGCAGGTGATAAAAATCTTTTAGAAAAAACTGTGATGGAAGAAGTGACCGGAATGAAAGTAGCCATTTCACCCAAAGATTGGGTGACAAAGTACACCACTGACCCCATGAAGATATATGCGATTAACGAACCAGCAGGTCCTGAAAGAGAAAGTGGTTTAGCAATACCGACAAACAAACCAGTACCAATGGTACCACCAAGCGCAATCATGGAAACGTGTCTTGGCTTCAATGCCCTTTTCACTTCCGTCTCATGATAATCTCCTTCTCCTTCGTCGCTCTCTGCATGGTCGTAAAAATCATTACTCACTTGTATATCCGTTAGCTCTATGCTGTCCTCACCAGCTTTAGCTCTTTTACTTAGACCTTCGGATTCTGACGAAAATATTCCTTTGATCGATTTACTCATTCCAATGCTCGATTTGTGTGATGGATTACTCCTGCTTCTTGCAAGTCCCATTTTGAGAAAAGGTGGCTGAAATAGAACAACTCAATGAATCTTCTATGCAAACAAACTGCAATGTAAAGGGTATAACGAACAACTGATCGTTATATATCTTTTTGGTTAGCGAGTGCGATTTGTTAGTAGTGGAGTTGAGCAACAAAACAAAATACCGGTGCGGCCAGAAGAAAGCCACTCACACCTAATAGTGGTTAATTAAAAACGAAAACTTGAAGGAAAAGTTCAATTCGATATACTCGAAGTTCCTGCTCAATGTTTCGAAGTGTGAATTAAGAGTTACTGCTAGATGAAAAATTGCAATTTTCCAGGTCTACAATGTACACTGTTTGGATGTCAAATTATATTTCTATTTGTTTTTCACCAAAAAGTAATTCCAAAGTATTTCTTTTATGCAGAAGTGGTACTTTCTGTTCACAAAGAGGAAAAAAAACCCGAAAAGGATCGGCTGGTTGTGTCAGGTTGTTCCACAGGAATTCGAATCGAAAAGAGGTGTGCAAAGAAATTCCGTAGGAATCCAGTAAGTAACGTAAGAGTCTCTTTAAACGCCCAGGAAAAAGCATCCAATTGAACAAGCATGAACACTAGTTTCCACAGGAATCAGTGGTCCCGCAGGTTCGGTTTGTGGCACGCCGAAGGCCTTAATGCATAATAACTCATGTTAAAAAAAAAAAACCGATCACGACTGCCATACGTTAGTCGGTCCAAAGTGCAAAGTGCCGCAGAGAATGCATGGCTCTTTTTCCAGCAAGATTGACGCCAACACCACGATTGAAAGAGCCCGCTTCCTGAAAGATGTCCTTTGTTCTGTAGCATTTATTTCTTTTGCAAATGAACATGATTTCGCTCGAGCTCACCTGCAGACGCAAATTTCAAAAAAAGAAAAGACGAATGTGCCACAAAAGAGAATCCGTCCGACACGTGACCATAGACTGTGCTAGGATGCCCGAAACGAGTATGTTTTCAGTCATGTTGTGCTTTGAAGAGAGAGGAAAAGAAAAGAAAAGAAAAGAAAGAGAAAACCTTGCAGTTTAGTTTTGTTTTGTTTTCCACTTCAAAGATGCTCCCCTAGACGTAAAAAGAAACAAAGGGTGTTAAAGCCTCACCATGGAGTTCCGCCCTTCGTTATTCTCTGTTCATCGCATCGCTACAATTTTGGGACAACAAACTTAAGGAGTACACACTTTGATTTATGGAACTTGTAACCGCCCTGTTAAAAGTCCGCCCGGGCAATCTAACCGACGGTCGCAGACCTTTGATTGGTATCATGTGGAGGGCATTCAATGGTTCGGCGTTGTTTGGTCAGCTCAGTTGTATTGAGAAGTAACATTGTTCATGGCATCACTGAACAATGCCCTTTTCCCAATTATGGGTCCTTCGGGCTTCACTAATCCTTCTTTCTTTTTTCTTTTTGGATAGAAAAAATGGAAATTGTCTGTTAAGAGCAAGAGTTAGCGTAAAGTAAGTAATTACGCCGCCTCAGTACCTGTGTACATACTCGAATAGTTCTGACAAATTTGAGCCAATTTGAACTAATTTGACATGATGGAGCATTGTATTGGTATTTGATGTTTAAGAACGTGCGAACTAAAGCTCAATAATGTGACGCCTGTGGAGTTAGTCTCCAACACCCAGTGAAATCAAACTAACTATTTGCAAAGCTATTGGTGAAGAGTCAGTCCCCCTTGATTCAAGCGGACCTTGGTCCCGTATCTTTTTTTTATTTTTATTTTTCACAATGCGCGACAGTTACTGCTAAGTGCCGGCTCTTGTCGAGAAATCTCCTTAATTTTAACACCAGTAGATCATTATTTCATACGAATCGCTCAGTTCGCTGTTGCTTGCACAGCACATAAAGTCTTCCAGCGTAACCACCCTTGTGGGATAAGCTTTCCTTATCTCCTCTAGATCTTCCTGTGGGTCTTTGCAAATTTGGACGGATCTTGCTTGATTGACTCAAGTTCATTTACACTCCCCTGCTCGACATTCTACTGTAGTGCTTTTTTTTAATCTATTACATTATCAACAAGTATATTACAGTACATTACAGTACGTACATACAACTCCATTAGCTACATGTATCCAAAGTACCGATTGGATTTGCATGCGGCTAAGACATCTCGTCAGGGAATCCCGCTCACTGCATTAGTGTGTACGCGAGGCACGGTACTTTCTTGGAGAACTGAAGGAGTCAATGATGCGATTGGAGTCTGGTTATCGCATTTTAGACGGACCTACATGTGTAAACTTTACAGGACCAGTTTCCCACTATCAGCTCACTGGGCTGATAAGCGTCCTTCAGTCAGAAGTAGATGATACTTCTTTTTTTTTTTTGGGAAATCTTCTTCTTTTTTTTTTTTAGTAGTAACTAACAAAAGCGTTATTACAGTATATATAAGTGCGATGCATCTGCCCTGAACTGAGAAGATCTGTCTGGTGTTTTTTGGGTTGCGGGACGTATTTCCCACAGTTGCGGGTTCATCATCTCCAAACAAATACTCGCTACCATAGCTCAGGCACTCTAATTCCTTAGTGGACAAGGAACCTTAATAACACAACGTTTATCGTACACACAATTACTTTGTTTGTGGATATTTTACCTAAAGAGAAAAGAAGCCACTTCGATCTTTAAACGGGAAACAATTTTGTCCCCGATTTTTTTATTTCTCGAAAAGAAATATCATTTGAAAGTGCCAAAAAAGTGTTACACACTTTTTTTTTCCGTCTCTGCACACATCAAGTAGAGAACCAGGTTACCCAGCGGCTCAATACCTACCGCTCTGCCGTATTTAGAATATTTCTTCATTTTGCAGAAATCGTTCATTAGCTCAGTCACCTTACGTTCTTTGAATTTTACTGGGGTTTTACCGTCCTGAATAACTGTCACTTTGACCCATTAGAATTCTATTTTTTCTTTTGTTTCTTTTCGCCGCAGTAGAAATTGGGAAACGTGAAAATCAATCGAGGCACACAATATAAAGAAACTAGTGGTCACACTGTTTGCTTGAGTGAACCTTGATAAACTAATAACTTCGTTGTTAAACACAATTCAAGTACCGAGGTAGCAAACCCGGAAGAAGTTGATCAGTGGAACACTACCGCTGAAACTGGAAACTGTTCCAAATTAGCAGCAAACAGCAAATTAAATTATAGAATGACTTCCATTACCCAGCAAATTGAATTGGAAGAGCTAGAAGCACTGCATTCTAACCTTTCGAATTCTCAGAGTGCTGGAACCAACGTTCGTGCAACTCACTCCAAAGTTGACGATGCTATAACGTTCAGCAAGGACAACAACTTGACCTTAGATGGAGCCATCGACGATGATTCCTCCCGGATGTTTGATCCGGAGAGTGCAGTTGGAAAAGCGGAGGTGAAGAGAGCACTTAAACCTAGGCACATTTCCATGATTGCTCTTGGAGGTACAATTGGTACTGGTTTATTCATTAGTATTTCGGGACCGTTGTGGAAAGCAGGCCCTGTTGGCTCCTTGATATCGTTTATGTTTATCGGTACCCTAGCATATTCAGTGACACAGTCATTAGGTGAGATGGCCACTTTCATTCCGGTCACATCTTCATTCACCGTCTTTTCCCAGAGATTCCTTTCTCCAGCTATTGGTGCAGCCAACGGTTACCTGTATTGGTTCTCTTGGGCTATTACTTTTGCATTAGAACTATCCATTGTCGGTCAGATTATTCAATACTGGACAGACGCAGTGCCACTAGAGGCATGGATTGGTATATTTTGGGTCATTTTGGTCTCCTTCAACATGTTCCCAGTTAAATGGTATGGTGAATTCGAGTTTTGGGTTGCTTCTATAAAGGTTATTGCTATTATCGGATTTTTAATCTATTCTTTATGCATGGTTTGTGGTGCTGGTCCCCTTGGGCCTATTGGTTTCCATTACTGGAGAAACCCTGGCCCATGGGGCAATGGTTTGATTGCCAGCAACCTCAACGAGAGAAGATTCTTGGGTTGGGTCTCATCCTTGATCAGTGCCGCCTTCACTTACCAAGGTACAGAGTTGGTCGGTATTACTGCGGGTGAATCCAGAAATCCAAGAAAGGCTGTCCCAAGTGCTATTAACAAGGTGTTCTTCAGAATTTTGATCTTTTACATTGGTTCATTGTTCTTTATTGGGCTGCTAGTTCCATACAACGACCCTAAATTAGACTCTGACAGTACTGGTTCTTACATTGCTCAATCTCCTTTCTTAATTGCCATTTTAAACTGTAAGACTCCTGTGCTACCAGACATTTTCAATGCTGTCATCTTGACAACCATTATCTCTGCCGGTAACTCCAACGTTTACGTTGGTTCGAGAATTCTATTCGGATTATCTAAGAACAACTTGGCTCCAAAGTTTTTGTCTAAAACAACTAAGGGCGGTGTGCCATTCATCGCTGTGTTGGTCACAGCAATGTTTGGGTTCTTAGCCTACCTAAATGTCTCAAATGACGCAGAAGTGGTGTTCAATTGGTTATTGAATATCACCGCCATCGCAGGTTTCTTCGCATGGTTGTTGATTTCTGTCGCTCATATTAGATTCATGCAGTGTTTGAAGTTCCGCTGTATTTCTCGTGACGATTTGCCATATAAGGCAAAATTCATGCCTTACGCTGCGTACTATGCCGCGTTCTTCATTGCGTTGATTATTCTAATTCAAGGGTTTACTGCATTTGCCCCATCCTTCAACGTATCAGACTTTTTCGCCGCTTATATTAGTGTTTTCCTGTTCTTTGCCGTATGGGGAATATTCCAAGCTATCTACAAAACAAAATTATACCGCTCCTTAGACGAAGTTGACATCGACTCAGACAGAAGAGATATCGACGCTATCATTTGGGAAGAGGATGCACCAAAAAATCTTTGGGAAAAGTTTTGGGCCATTGCTGCCTAAAAGCACAGCGTTTGCCTCTTTCAAACATTAATTTAACTTTGGCTGATACTCAATTGAAGATATCTGATTACATCGTGCAACTTCGTTGATTGTCAGCAAATATTGTACCATTATCTTTCCTTGTTCAATCTCTCTATATCCGTGTATACTTTTCTATACGGTGTTGTAGCATAGTCACGACAATGACGTTTTGTGATGAACTTTTATTTATCTCTTTAAAATTGTACTTAGAAAATCGCGCACCAACTATTTTGCTGGTCTTGCTGCCTCCATACCGTTTCTACTACGTTTCTACAAACCATTTTGTTTCTAACTTTCGAAAGGTTTGCCAAACAAAAACAACTAACTAAACCAACAACAATCAAGCAAGACCCATACCATCCATCCCATAATCATACAATTGCAGGCATTCAGCCTGTAATAGCTGGGCTTTGCAGTTTAGCTAGCATGCACAATGTACACATAGTATTTTCATCTTTCGATTTATAGGCTGCCAAAAAGGAAACAACTAGAAGCTATCTGTTCCACACTACTTGCCCTACTATACAGGTTATCCGCCGTCAACTTTATACAGGGTTGTTAATTTCTTCGTACCTATTATTCTATTCAGTCACTATTTGTTGCAAACGTTATGTTATACGTATATACACTTAGCAGAGGGTTTGAAGAAAGTACAACGCCCGGGTAAGAGACATATCACTCCGTCATTCTGAGTGGTGTTGTGCCATGCTCTGACTATCGTCAGCTTCTGAGCGATGCCTATACCGTCCAAAGTCCTCTGCTCTTACATGAAATTTTGTTTGGTCAGATTCTTTGTCTGCACTATGTGAAAACACTGTGATCATTTGCTTTGAGCAGCTGTAACGTTCACGGTAAATAAAGATATAGATACAGTTTCAACCTGTAATTCCAAAAGAAAGGGACCCTCACTAGTAGCTTAAGAATAACAGAAAGGTTAGAATATCATACACCAAGTTGAATTGTTTCTTGCATGGTCACTTAATATACTTTTGAATTTATATACATACACCTCGAGGATTGGCAGTGTCATATTTTCAGTGACAATTGTTTCCCTAGACCGCCAGTACCGCTTTTCGGATTCTTCTGGTTGAAAGTGTAAAATATACAGAGATACTTCACAAGAAACAGGAGAGGATGAACGGCAAAATTAGGTGCCCTGAATCCTTCACTTCTCCCAATCAATAGGCTGCCAGGTATAAGTCAGTTTTATGTATTTCAAATATCGATTCAAGGATTTGCGTTGAGTCGTAGGAAAGATGAGACGGGGAACTTGGACAAATACTTAGCAGAACGATGAAATTGAAAAACAAAAATAGGAAGAAAACGATAACTGTAGAAAGGAAATTAAGAATAGAACACTAGGAAGCTGGATTACGCAGGTTGTAGTAGTGATATAAAAGATAGCTCGCACTGCGTTTGAGATTCAGAACCTGCAATAAGAGACTCAGCTGACACAATTCGTTCTTTGAGCGTCTGTTTTAAGTATAACAATCGAGGGCTGTATTTACTGCTAGTGCTCTATTGTTTGCAACTGATTTTTCGATCACACATTGCATTTGTAACGGTTTTATAGCCGGTTCGGTCTCAAATATACGAGAGGATTGTCTAACTGTTTTCATTGCATCACTGCCACGCAACTTCTGTCCTCACGTTATTTGATTTGATCCTTTTTGCAGACTGTGTGGTGTATTATACCGTGTGGTCCCTTTCTTAATTTCCAACAGCCTCCCACATTGGCTGTCAAGGTAGTAATAGAGCAACATGCAAAGGACACAGAGCTCCAGGACGCCCAACGGTAACGAGAATGTTCATTCAAGATCTTCGAGTGCTTCTCAGGGGAACAGTTTGTTCTCCAATTTGAAAAAGCTTGCGACTGGGGGAAACCACGGAAGCAGTCAACCAGCACAGGCACGAAAAGAACTAATATCGTCTCCGCAGAGGGTGTTCACTACAGCTTCTTTGGAATCAGCTACACCCATTAGAAACAGTAAACCATTGAACAAAAATACTTCACTAAATACACACAACCTATCCCATTACACTATGGATCCCGAGGCCAATTCTCGCTCTCATAGCGCCTCATTGTTAGCATCACCGACGAAATACTCTTACTCTAGGAGATCTAGCCAATTGACAAGATCTTCCACGAATAAGTCAGTGGTTTCATCATCAGTCGCATCTTTGAATTCAAATTCCACCACAGTATTGAACAGATTTATGAGTAATGACGGCACGTTAAAATTGGAAAAACCAGAAGACACCGAAGAAATAAACGGATTATTTTTGGATCTGCTAATAAAGAGAAATGTGTTTGATACCGTTTCTACTCAGGATCAGAATGATATGTTAAACTATCCCATTGAAAAAAAATGGTTGATGGTCAAGCAAGATTTGCAGTCAGAGTTTAAGCGTCTAAAAAGCTCAAAACCTAGATTTCCGAATAATGAAGGTACGAATATGTTGAAAAGAAAAACGAGTGCATCAAAACTCAACACGCCTTATGAAAACATGCTATTGACCAATGATTCACAAAATTCGCTTTTGTCGCCCTCGCATTTTCCACCTGAGTATTATGTTAGGCAAATTATCAGTAAAAAAATCAAAAACAAAGAGCTGAACGATTTATGGGTCTCTCTACGTACCGAGCCATTAGACTGGGTAATATCTTTTCTAGGAGCTCAGGGTCAAGTGGCGATAGCCAATTTGATTATCACTTGCATGCACCAGGAATCAACCGATAATCAAAATGCTTTGAATGATGCTGATTTTCTAGAAAGAGAAACTGCCTTGTTCAAGTGTTTGAGAGTACTACTGAACATTAAAGAATGTTTTGAGGAATCCATGAGTTCAAATTTGGTTACTTCTGCATTGGTGGAAGGTTTATTATCCACCAAAATATCTACTCGCCGATTAGCAACTGAGACCATCATTTTCTTAGTGGCAAAAGACAAAGATTTCAAATCAAAGACTCTCGGGTTGGACAGTTATCCATTGGTTATGGAAGCTCTCAATCATGAAACAGTAATTGTACAAAATATTCATATGAAAGCAAGATTTTCTAAAGGTGACTCGATTGATAGAGATGGCAATCCACAGTTATATCAGGTCTGTAAGATTCTACAACAGTGGCTATATGTTGTTGAGCAAACATTGGATGGTAGGGGGAAAATGGGTTCTTTAGTAGGAGCGTCTGATGAGTACAAGAATAATAACGGAGAAAACTCAATATATGAATACTTGCTGGAATCTATTGTTCTTATCAATCAATTATGTCTTAGAAGCGATGACGTCAAGAAAAGACATATGATGAGATCCCAGCTTAAAAGCTTAGGTTTGAATAGGCTACTACAGAAAATGCAATTGCTAAATTACCCCCCGCTATCAACAATGCTAACGCAATTCGAAGATGCCGCAATTGATGACTATAACTCTTTAATTGATACCCAAAAATTCACAGAAAACGTTGACATGGATAATCCAATATCGATATTACAAAAGCTTACCACTTCTTTCAAAGGAACCGAAGCTGAAGTGTATTTATTATCAATGCTTCAAAATCTCTTTCTTTCGAGCAACAGAGTTGCACAGGAGTCAGATGATCCGTATAAAAATGTCCAGCAACTCAAACTAATTGATTCGTTGATCTCAAACGTCGCAATTACGACAATCGATTCAGAAGCAAATTTCAATGTTGCAATCCAAAGACTTTATGATGCCATGCAAACAGACGAAATAGCTCGGAGAGCAATATTGGAATCAAGAGAACTCACAAAAAAGTTAGAGGAAGTGAAAGCAGAGCGTGACTATCTGAACGACAAAATATCAAAGGCAGAAAATGGATTGGTTGGTCAGCTCCAGCAAGAATTGACCGAACGTGATTTGATTTTAGATAAAACACAGCGCGTTACACAACAATTACAATCTGACTTGGAAGAACTCAAAAAGAAACATCTTCTGGAAAAACATGAACATGAGATAGAATTACGGAAGATGCTAACAATCATCAATTCTAAAAGTTCAGATGAGCCTGAACAAATATCAAGTTCAGGAGCTCTTCCTAAACCATTGAACCCCGAAAAGAAAGCTGCCATTCAAAACGTTTTACAGAATAGTTTGCAAAGAACCGAAAAAGATCTTCTCAATGAGTCTCGCAGGCTTGGAAGAGCAGTAGGCTCTAAAAGCAGATTGAAACTTTTGAGATCGAAAATGGAAGACATTGAGAATCAAGCTAGAGAACTTGAAATGACCAAGTTTGCTGACATCAAACCCAAACAAAGTGAGAAGGTCAAGCAGCAAGCCAAAAATCAACAAGCAAGTAAGCTAGCTGAACTCAGAGAAAAACTAGCTTTAATTCAAAATGAAAGCAATGATATAACTAAGTTCAATATTGATGCAAGAGTGAATGAGTTATTCCAAGATAAAAAACTGGCAGCTTTAGATAGATTGAAAGAGCTGGAAAAGAAGTACAACGGTTTCCATATTGACTTCAAAGATGATCCTGAATTGAAAGAACTTCTAACAGCTTCCTCAAACTCCTCGTCTTCTTTGGATCCTACGATTGTTCAGAAAAAGGTCGAAGAAATGAATTCTATCATCAACGAATTGAACAATCTCAAAGAGGAGTTGAAAAGGAAATCTAAGTCCAATTCGGATTCGCCACCACCACCGCATTCACCTTATTCGTCATCTTCCTCGTCAGAAGATGATTTGCTTCAATCACAAGTTTCTCAAAGCTCTGAAGTTGTCTCTAACGGATCATCTTTCTTGGAATCTCTATCACAAAAGTTTTCAACTGGACAGCAACCCGTTGTATCCAGCACAGATGGCCCAATAGGTCGCGAAACTCGATATCCAGGAAGTGGTTACCATAGAAAGTCGTTCATGCACAGAGTGAAGAATACTACTGTGAATCCGGCGAGCGGAAACGAGAACTTGCCAGCATTTTTGAGTGAACTGAAATCAAAGGTTAAACCTGCCGATAGTCCCGAAGAAGAACCTATGGGCATGGGAATAAGAACATCTTCTGGTCATTTATTGGCCAGTACAGAACAATCATTCAACGAATCTGAGAAATCACATTCAACTGGCAAGGAGCTGGATGGCGCTGATGATGATATAACTGCACAAAATTCCTCGGTTATCTCAGACATCTCTATTTCTGCCAATTTCGGTTCTGCCGACCAATCGATAGCATCGGCCGCCCCAGTTCCTCCTCCTCCTCCACCACCTCCACCACCACCCCCTCCAATACCTCTCTCCTTACTCTCTGCATCTTCAGGGCCACCGTCGGCCTCTCCTGTTTCTATTTCAACATCAGGATCGCCCTCTGCTCCCGCACCACCACCACCGCCTCCCCCTCCTTTCCCTTCTGCAACCACCCCAAGGTCAGCAGTGACTAGTCCCTTACTACCTCAGTCACCCTCACTCTTCGAAAAGTATCCTCGCCCAAAGAAGAAGCTAAAGCAACTACACTGGGAAAAAATCGACAACACTGGAGATTCCATATGGAAACATGCACAAGCAGAGAGAGTTGCCGATGATTTATTCGAGAAAGGTGTATTAAGCAAATTAGAGAAGGCATTTGCTGCAAGAGATGTCAAATCACTGAAGGGAAAGTCAAAGGAGGCAAATGAAAAGATCAGTTTCTTATCTAGAGACGTTTCGCAACAGTTTGGCATTAATTTACACATGTTCTCTAATTTATCTGTTGCGGCTGTTGTTGAGAAGATAATGAAATGTGACAAGGAGTTTCTCTCCTTACCCAGTGTTATCGAATTTTTGTCAAAGAGCACAGTTATTGAAGTGACTACTAATTTAGCAAGAAATTTCAGCCCTTACAGTACGGATTGGGAAGGCGTCACTTCGGTGGCTAATGCGAAGCCACCTGAAAAAGATCCCAATGAACTTCAACGGGCCGACCATCTATATGTCGAGTTGATGGTTAACCTGCAGTCTTACTGGGGATCCCGTATGAGAGCAATCACAATGATCACCACTTATGACAAAGACTACGCAGATTTGGTTCATAAATTGAGAGGGATCGATAATGCCGTCCAGGCAGTCCAACGCTCAGAGAGTCTCAGACACGTTTTCGATGTTATCTTAGCTGTCGGTAATTATATGAATGATTCTTCAAAGCAAGCTCAGGGTTTCAAACTAAGCACTCTACAAAGATTGACTTTTATAAAAGATGACAAAAACAGCATGACGTTCTTAAACTACGTGGAAAAGATTATTAGGGAGAACTACCCGAAACATACCCACTTCGTCGAAGAGCTTGAGTCTATCTTCAGCGTAACGAAAATATCTATTGAACAGTTAGTAAATGATTGCAAAGAGTTTTCCCAATCTATCATGAACGTTGAACGTTCCATAGAAATCGGAAACCTAAGTGATCCCACTAAATTCCACCCTCTAGATCGAGTTTTAAACAAAGTTGTACCAATTCTGCCTGAAGCGAGAAAGAAGGCAGACCTTCTAACCGATGAAGTTAAACTGAGTCTACTGGAGTTTGAAAACCTAATGAAGAAATTCGGTGAAGACTCAAACGACAAGTTTTCTAGAAATTCGTTTTTTCAGAAATTTGCCGATTTCATTACGGAATTTAAAAAGGCCAAGACTTATAACCTGAAGTTGGAAGAGGAGGAACGAGCTTATGAAAGAAGAAAAAAGTTAATTGAAGACCAACAACGCAAGCAACAAGATGCTGCCAACGAATCAAAGTCTAGCAATACGAACTCCTCAAGTAACAGATCCGACGATAGAGATGACATGGAGAAATTATTAAATAAGCTGAAAAATGCGGCGCCTGCTAAAGGAGACCCATCTAGCGCTCGTAAACGTGCATTGGCAAGAAAGAAATTACTTGATGGTAAAACTGGATCAACGATCTTAGATAACATTACCTCTGATACAACTATCGAAGAGGGAATTGACCAGAATAAGGTAACAGCTGAATCTCCTACTGCAAAAAAGAGTGCAAGTCTTCCTAACTTTGGTCCGCACAACAAAACAAAGCAGGACCCTGCAGACAGAGCAAGAAATTTACTGTTCGAATTAAGAGGACCAGAAGAAAGGAAAGACACACAGTCTTCGCCAAGTAAAGCAAAGGAAAAACTGAAAGATCTCAAAAACAGAGACTCTTCAAAACCCGACCTTTCTAAGAATAAACTGCGTTTTGTTGGAGGTTCTGAGACCAACCTTGAACTTAGACCACCCTCACCAGGCGAAGACGTAGCTTCCTCATCGACGTCATCTGCAGAAGAATTTATCGACGCATCATGATATTAATTTCTTGTTCGTAATACTTTCAAAGCAAAGCGACTTTTCTTTCTTGTATACATATATGTTAGCATAGATCTGGTTTGTCTCGTTTTATACATTTTTAATGAAGGACCTTTATTTAAAAAATCGGGTAACTTACCTTTTTTTAGACAAACAATTTTTGAGTGGAAACCAAGAAAGCCAACCAATAACAAACTCACCATATTTGAGATAAACACACATATGCATTCTTCCGGTACCCAAACAGGTGAAGATTCTACGTTGTTCATTCAGCAAGAATAGAGGAGCAAAGGTTAGTAACCTTCAGTACGCTTTGCTTTAAGATGGCGGATCAAGATGAGTCAAAGCGAATTTCGCTACAGGTAACCTCCTTGTCCACACAGTTGATCGAAAGCATTAACAAACAGTCGCAATTGGAAGAACAATTGCTATCGGCTAAAAGACAAATCACAAATCAACAAAATAGTGCCGACTCGGTTAGTGCACTGAAGGCAGAATTGGAAGAGCTAAAATTAAGTTATGAGAAGGACAAGGCTAAATTTAAGAAACAAGAAGGGATCTGTTCTGACGCCGAAAAGCAAGTTGCTTCATTGAATCTGGAAATTGAGGATCTTACCGCTTCGTTGTTTGATGAGGCTAATAAAATGGTGGCAGACGCGAGGAAAGAACAAAATGCCGTGGAGATTTTAAACTCCAAACTTAAAGAACAATTAAAAGAAAAAGATCTATTACTTGATACGTTATCAATTCAGCTGAAGAACCTCAAAAATGTCATCTACAAATTCGAGAACGATTTGAATTCTTCTAAGAACGTTTCACTGTCAGACTCTGCAACCTCATCCTCTGCGTCAATTGATAGGCTGACTACGAACCAAACATCAGTTTTAGATATTTCACTATCGACGCAATGTGTACTTTTTTCCCCCCCTTTGCATTCCTTAAGATATGATGTTCCCTTATACACGGAATACTTAAAGTTTCTTGCAGTACTTCCAAGCTGTGAAAGTCTCTCTCATACGACTACAGAATCCAAGCTTTTAAGGCGATTGGTTCACTACGAAATTAATCCAGTGTTACGACTTGATAATGCCTCTGGTTTAGGCTGGCTCGTAAAAAGAAACTTGATGAATATAATGATGGATGGGTTAGTATCTATAGAACCAATCAGTGGAATTAACGAGACGTATCGAACAGGATACACCTCCCCAAACGTTTCGGATTCTCCTGCAGTTGAAAATAAAGACTCGCATTTATTCAGCCGCCCGGTCAATTCCCCTCCAGTGGCTATGCTAGACCCGTGTGCTTTTTGTGGTGAGAACAGAAACGATATTCTTGAACATGGGAGGCTTTACATATTGAAAACACATACAAAATTGGAAAATGGCAAAACAGACCTAACTAATCAATTCCCGGTTTGCCACTATTGCCTATTAAAATTAAGACAGGTCTGTGAAATATTCGCATTTTTGAGATCATTAAAGTCCGGCGCATGGAATTTAGAAAAAGTCACCCTTACATCAGTCCAACAGGGCAATGTCACTGGGTATTCAGAAGTCACCAAAACCTCAAGACCGAAGCCGAAAAATAAAAGGTTGAGCATTTTTAAAGGGTTGAATCAATCACAATATACAACTCCGATTGTGGAAAATGCACCACAATTTGCTGACAGAAACGGTCTACCAACAACTAATATTCAAAGGTCTTGGGCACATCTTTCGCAACTACGTGCATCGTTGCATTGGTCCCACGTCGGAGTATGGTCCCTTGACGATTCTGCTGCTGCTGATATTTCCCCAGCAGCAGACAGTACTAAAACCAGGGCTTGTGAAGAGCAAGGTTTGGGAATCGCCTCAGAAAGCTTTGAAGTTCCCTTGACACCGGACCAGGATGAAACGTTCGATTTCGAAGCCGGCACCGCAACTCCCACTAGCATGAGCAAAGCTTTCGATAAACCAGGTGTTGCTGATCAGTCATGGAATGATAAGGACAAACATCATGAGAGAACCGCAGTAGAAGCACAAAATGAACCTAGGCAAAGTCTCAGCGATGAAAAAGAACTATCGTCCTCCATTCATTCTGTTCAAACATCTGTAGTGTTGCAAAGCAGTTCTAAAAGCTCTGAGACTGCTGCAAAGAACATTCCTTCATCAGAAGAGCCAAGCGATTTATTTGAAGCCTATACAGATGAACCTGAAGCCGTTGATCAGAAGGTTAAAAGCGGACACGAAAGCGAACATTCGGAAGAGGAGGAAAACTTCAATGATGCCAGCGACGTTGTCACTTGATACTTTATAGATTTCTGCAGGTGACTTACGCTACTTCTTTGTAACCATTATCTTCCTCAGTTAAACAATAAACGATGGCACGTGATCTGTATGCTTTCTTATCTCTCCAGAATTAAAAAAGTTCGCGTTCAATAGTTTATAAGCATATAACTTCATACATCCGATATTTATAAAACGAAGGGCCAGCACAAAGGCAGTTATGTTCAGTGTAACGAGCCCATCCAATTACCGCTTATGAGACATTAACATCTCACAAATGCACTCAACTGATGATCATAGTTATATGAAATTAGGCAATTCCAATAAACAAGTGGATAGTAGCGAAAATGCCTTTGAGCTGGAGTTGACGTCCTTTGACGATACTTCAAAAGGAACAGCTAGTGGCACCGATGTGAACATTTTTGATATAAACCAAGAGGATCCATTGACAGATGACATATATCTTTCCAACGAAGCAAAATCTAACAGGTACATGGCATTCATGAACATGGCGAATAGTATATTAGGTTCAGGAGTAATAGGACAACCTTACGCGATGAAGAACTGTGGGCTTATTGGTGGTTTTATCGCAACTGTATTCATGTCATTCCTGGTAGACTGGACCATTAGACTTATTGTGGTCAATCTAAAACTAACTGGGAAAAGCACATACCAAGCTTCTGTAGAGGCTGCAATGGGTAAATGGGGAGGGCTCTTGATTTTGATCTTTAATGGTTTATTCGCGTTTGGGGGCTGCATAGGATTCTGCATCATCATCGGAGACTCGATTCCTCACGTATTAAGCGCGTTTTTCCCCTCTCATACAGACCTTTTTCATCGGAATGTTATTATAACCTTGGTTACGTTATCTATATCGTTTCCATTATCCCTGAATAGAGATATTTCAAAACTTTCAAAGACTTCAATGCTTGCTCTTTTGGGACTCATTGTTATTGTATTTATTATCGTGGTAAAAGCTCCCTTAGTTAGTGGAGAATACAAAGGGTCATTCAATTCTCATCAATTATTCATTACTCCAAGGATATTTCAAGGCATTTCGGTTATTTCATTTGCATTAGTCTGCCATCACAACACAAGTTTCATATTTTTCTCCTTGAGAAACCCCTCTCTGAAAAGGTTCAATCAATTGACTCACGTCAGTTTGATCTTATCCTGTATTGTCTGCTTAACCACCGCCTACTCCGGCTTTCTTAATTTCAAAGATAAAACTGAAGGTAACATTTTGAACAACTTTCCTTCAGATGACAATTTAATTAATTTTGCCAGACTTCTTTTAGGATTTAATATGCTCACAACGTTTCCCTTGGAAATCTTTGTTTTGAGGGATGTTATTCGAGATATTTTATACTACAATAGTAAGGGTTCTGAACCAGTGATGTTGTCAACTAAAATGCATGTAATCATTACTTCAATTCTGGTTTTTATTATCACGTCTATTGCATTGTCTACCTCGAATCTCGGCGCGCTTTTGGAGATTATTGGATCAACCAGCGCATCTTTAATGGCATATATTCTTCCTCCATTAACCAATTTGATCATAACGGGAAAGACAAAATCCACAAAAGAAAAACTGCCGTATTACGGTTGTATCGTGTTTGGTTTTGTTCTAATGTTTGTAAGCACCTCTCAAACGTTGATGGAGGCATTTGCATAGATTCTCAACTACAAGTAAAATATTTTGTATATATTAACATTTTGCGTCTGGTTCTAATTGAAGCTCGTCACGTCGTTGCACGATCTCAGTGAAGGCTTCATCCCCTGAATCTGATTGAAACTCATCAGAGCTTAGTATTTGACTGTCATGATGTTCTTGAATCTCATCGCCATTGTAGATGGTCTCGACGGTAGTATTTTGAGAATTTATGTGAAGACCAGTTGAATCGTCTACTGGGCCGTTAAATAGATCAGAGTAATCGTTCTTCAATTCGCCATTGAAACTTACCCTTTCTTTGCAGAACTGAGCAAAACGTGAGTACTGGTCTGCTGACAACGAACCATTATATTTGTCGAGAAGTTGTCTCAGATATCCTTCATTTTCAAAGAATAGTTTGCCAAACTGGGGATCCTCGTCATCAGAGTCCACGATGTATTCTTTGCTGACAGCTCCAATTTTAGTAGAATTCACTTCATCGTCGTCTGAATCTGTTTCATTCATTTCTGAATGATGTCTTTTAGTCCTTTTTTTGTTTTTAGTGTTTTTTCCCTGAATGCGTTTGGCTTGAGCAGTTCCTTTGGCCAGTTGACGACCTTCGATTCGCCTATCCATATTTTCCAAGTCTTCGAAGTAGTTACCGCTGTCCATATCTGACTCGTAACTATCATGATAACCCTGATCTTCGGACTGAGATTCCAAGAAATAGTTTGCTGGTTTTCCCGCTGGTGATTCGAACGGCGAAGACCTGTGTTTTTCTATAGTATCTATGTCAAATTCTATTTCCGAAGAGCTCTTTTTGTTAACCATATAGCAATCTGAATGATTCCCATCTGGAATTGCAAACATTAATAGTATCAAGAGTCTTCTGAAGTCAGGCTGTTGATATAATGCCCGTTTGATTTCATTATGTTCTATGTGAAATGGAAACTTCTTTACATTTTCTTCTTCTTGTCCGTTGCTGGTATCCAACTCAAGTTTCTTCACCTCATTCAGAACTGAATGCAAGTTGAAGAGCAAAGATTCAATCAATTCTTCATAACCGTCATCAATGAGGCTGGACACTAATATTCCTATTTGCATATCACGCAGTGCATTTTCCGGGAGAGAATTTTCATCCGGCATATTAATAAAAGTACTTGGAGATACGGTATCAAAGATTGAGTCCGACTTTTTGATTGTACCATGTTTCATGTAGTAAGATATTTGGGAATCGTGGAGCATCGGAAATAATATGCTGATGTATAAAGAGGGCATTTTTTTAGTTTTCTTCCTAAATTGGTTGATAAAATATTGATTAAATTTGGTGAAATGAACTCTTACGTCTGAAACTGTTGGCAAACCTTGCTGACTGAGCATTTCTCTGCTTAAAATCATAAAGTCGATTCGGAACAACAAAGATTCTTCTTTCGCTTCAACAAATACCCTTTGCAGAAACTTGAGTACCCTCATTATGTCCCTTTCCTCCAATTCTTTATACGATTGTAGGTATTTGATGTACGATGACACCGTAGATTCTGCCAGATAAGCTCGAAATACTTTTTCAAAGTTTATGGTAACTTGACTGAATTGATCCTCTAATATTTCAAAAGCTTGTTCATAATCCAAATCGTTTTCTGCAGCATATCTTTCAATCGTTTTATGGTTGAGGTTAACCTTTCTTATCCTTTTAGATTCAACTGTCAAAGCGTTATTCTGATCAAAACTGTCCACAGTTTTCAATAATGCATGTGTCAAATTGACACACGATCTAATGTATTGGGAAGAGTGGCTGGTAGCAGATTTTGGCAAAGATGCCAAAAGTTGCAACATATTCTCACTGAGAATTTTACTTATCACCGCGTGAACATCGGCATTCCATGATTCGTCCAAAGATAGCAGGAAGTTCAAATAATCAGTGAAAAGTAGCATTCCAGCATGAACCACAGGCCAGTTTTTCTGCTCGTAGCTCTCTCTGAGGTACTTAGCAAACAGAATGTAACATTCATCTAATAACACACCAGAAACACAATCTGAGTTCGTATCTAGGTCACATTCAGATCTTGACTGTTGGAATTTCACAAACCATGAAATAAAAAGCATATACTCAATCTTGTGCAGAGAAATTTGATCTTGGATCTCACTGGTGAACGTATCTGTAACTTTCTTCAACAACAGGTTGAAAGCTGAGTCAACAAAGTCTGCCAAAAAATTCCTCATGCTTTTAACATTGTCATTAGAAACGCAAGCAGATGAGCCTTCTGTATCGAAGAAGCTGCTACTAAGCCCTTCAATAACATCTAGCCTCATTCTAATGCTTTTGTTCCACTTTTTTCTTGAGTCCAACTCTTGCAGGGCTGCGTCATCGCGAATGTTCGCAGAGTTGCTTGTAACCGTTAACCGAGTAAATTGAGGCGTTTGTATCGATAATAAACCACCAAATCTAGAATGCCGAGAGGAACTGTTCTTGACAAAAGTAAGTCTTTTTTCGTGTTCTTTAGCTAGTAGCTCTGACAATTGTTTACCTGATCTCGTCATGTTTGAATCATTTATTACATGATTTGTTCCCACCTTATATGATTTGCCATCATTGTTAAACAAACGCCCTGGGTTAAGATCTTTGGTCAAAAAAAACATGACCTCAAGCAATGGCAAGTTGACAAAATTTTCATCAACCGTGTCAGCTAGCGTGCTTGATATTGTTAGCAGAAACCCGAAGACTTTATTCTTGTCGAATGCGGCTATCACACTGTCAATGGAAACATCATCGATAGTTATATTAGTGGGAAGCATCTCTGTCATTGTCAGAGGTTTTTTCAGTCTCTTGACACTAGATATTGTCACTTCACCAGGCTCAATAGCTACAACGTTTTTCAGAAAATGTAAAACCATTCTTATAAGCGAATTGTCTCGTGCAGTTCTTTCTGTTTTGTCCAATCGCATAACATTCAACGCCAGTCTAATCGCTGCTTTAAGTACCTTCCCATTCTCCGTTGTCAGTATGGCATGCTTATACAGCAGCTGGTGCTTTTTCAGCTCGAAGTAATGATTCACCTGATTATATGAAGACTGGTCTGTTATTATCAAGGGCCAAGTCATCAAAACCATCAGTTGTAAAGTACCTAAAGCAATCCTATCGTAATAAGACTTATTTGGAAAAAAGACTGATATATCCTCGCCTGTCTTCTTACTTTTTCTAGCTGCAGCTGAAGTTTTAGATTCCCAATCCAATAATATGGGTATCAGGTCGTTCTGTAGGATTTTATACTCAGCCGTAGCCATTTCAACATCCCACCTCTTTTGGTTATCATCTACCAATTTAAACCAGCGAATCAAGTCTTTGATACAAGCCAAGCAGTCATCACCAACTCTATAGGGAGGATCGAGAGAATCTGAGGAATGATCAGGTCCTCCAATGGCTGTAGCTAACATACCAATTCTGGCTTTAATGATTGAGTAGGATACATTCTGGTATTCTTTCTCATTGTATAGATTTTGCTTACCGTTAGGCATCCTTTCCTCTACGGCATCAGCATCGTTGTGTTCAGCCATTTTCCATTCGCAGTACGTCAGAACTATCAGAATTCTATGCCTACCTACCTTTGGAGCACCCCGTTTCTCAATGAAACAACAGCTATATACATCATTCCTTTTCCAAAGAATCCGCTTAAGCCTTGTGGTCCGTTGATTATACGCGTGAAATATTTTTAAAACACGTTAAATTTAAGATCTGCCAGAAGTATTGCACGCATAAGAACAAAAAACCATTAAAGAAATGGTCACGTGAAGAATACATATTAAAAAAAAATACCCACACAGTAGCCTCTTACGATTTAACTATTTCGGGCTGAATCATTATAGTCACACAGCTCCAAAGTCTTCGCACGAATCAGCTGGCCTATTTAAAGGTCCCGTACTCTATCTACGAACTAAATTCATAAAAACCGATGCTCTTTCCCGTGTAATATTTCGCATTTCGTCGAATTTTTTCCTTGCAAACTACGCTTTTGCCTCATGTTATTAGCGTTTTTGAATTCAGAGCAAAGATAGGAATAGAATGTTATCAAATAGCGTATACTTCCCACTTCTTTTGGAAGACTCATTTATTTTCGGTCTAGTTAGTGTTCGCTTGTAATTGTGTCAGATTCTTCTTATATTGCGGTTTACATAATTTTTCAAATCTTTTTGTCCGCAATAGGAACGGTCGTAAACAAAGGTTAAAAAAAAAAAAATTAAGGGTTCAAGGTGAAGAAGCCAAGATGTTCAGTTCAGCACAGTGAAACAAGCTTCAGGAAATGTGAAAGCCCTAAAAGTGTTAATAAATGAACCAAACTACATCTACTGCTGACTGGAGAGGGTCTGCAGTATGTTTTAGAGCCTTATGTGAAGAGTGGGGGTAAGGGGGGAGGCTCGTCTCATTTTTTAAGACTATGACGTCTGGATTGATTTTGAGGATTCAATGAAAACTGTAGAGCAGAGATAGACGACAGCCCGGCATCAAAAGTTCTTCAAATTTTACAAAACCAGCTCGAGAATCCTCTGCAACCTGACTCACCCTCGCTATGGGAAAATACAACTGATTTATTTCTGGGATGACATAGGTTCGGTAAATACTTATTGGTATGATCTCCGACTTACTGATGTAATTGCAGGCAGATAAGTTTTGCATTGGAGCTCATCTGCGAATCATATACGCGCAATAATAACAGAATATTGGTATGTATCGTGTTATAATATATAGCAGATATTGTGAGCATTTTCAAAGAGACTTTATAACGGCGCAAAAGCTATCCCATGATCGAGCACCTGATCATATACGAACTCCTCAATGCATACAGGCATATGTTATTGCTATGTGGGAATTTTATGTTCAACCTCATACCTTTGGTGGTTCGTTACCTGATATGGTAAAGAGAAAATTTTTATAAGTGCGGTATCCATTGACAACCTTTTCCTGCAAATTGATCTTCAGATTCGGTCAAAGAGACATATGGTGTAGCGTGGAAGGTGAGCTATGCAACTAAGTAACTATCTCAGCAATACCACTAGTATTTCCCGCCGACACCTCACAGCTACATACCAATGAAATGATGCCTATATAGTGTTGCAATTTGAGAATTTGAAAATATTGTGATTGTGAGGTTCGCTGATTTGAGTTGAGCCTGAAAGAGGCGGGGGGTTTAGCGAGACTCCGATTATGGGTTTTACCAATAAAGCGCTATAGCGGGAGACCGCTTAAGAACACTCTCTGCAAAACTTTTGCAAGACACACAAATTAACACCCCAATACGTTTTTTTTATCGGTAAGTATGGTACACCTTTTAAAAACCGCTGCATCTCCCTGTTTTCAACCTAGCAATTAGCTCCGGTCAGGTACTGGTGAAATTTGAGACTGTTCCACATACCTTGATCACGCTTTTAATATTATCTACATCAGTTTTTTCAGAGCCCGCCCTTCTTCACCTCATCTCTTGGTATCACAGCAGCATGTACATATAGTTTATAAGGTATATTCAATCAGTCTTCCTTTCGAAAAAGACTTCTACTATCTAACCAGGTTATTGGCAATTCAGGCCACCTTAAGTACTACCATTTCTGCTGATATTCTTTTCTTTGCATTGCCTTGGCTTAATTCACCTGTCGCGTTTTTGAAATACTATCCACCCTATTACTGGTTTTGCCCACATCATTTGAATTTTACACTTTTTTACACCATTGTTTCTGCGTATCTTCAACTTGGTGGACTTTCATCGAGATCTGAAAGTGCTATAAAAAGTGAGAAGACGGTACAAAGTTTGACACTGCTATACTTCAATATCAGATTTGGGTCGGAATCTTATCTCTCTTGTTTTGCCCAGGATTTTTCTTAGCAAAACTCGGTAGCCATTTCCTTCAATTACTCCTAACAGGTACTAGCGAAAGTATAGAAGCAGAACGTATCGCTTCGAAGTTCATTTTGAGAAAAGGCCAATTTGAAGCTCAGCACTCCAGAATAGAAAGTAGCATCCACTTGTTCTAGAAAGTACTAAGTGTTTTTTTGGACTTGAACGGCTCAAAGTAATTTCAAACTGTCTCTGGCTCATTTCCATCAGCTTTTTTCCGATATAATTTGCCAAATTGGAGTTATAAACCTACTGGAACGCGGTACATTCTAAAATTGACAGTTCCCACTCTGTTAATATGTTTGTCAATGGACCGAACATCCGCAATTATGGACCACCCAAACTCAAACCACGGCAAACACATCCACTACTGGCTCAATTGGAGATTGATGCTTGTGCAAACTCGATAAAGGATTATGAGAAGGAGTTATTAGTCTACTTTCAGGAGCTGCAAGAATACGATACACCTAATCCTAAGATGATAGATAATCAGCCTGAACTAGAATGGTACATGAGGCCGTACCTCTTAGACTTTCTGATCGATCTGCATAGAGCTCTAAAATTGTCTGAACCCACTCTATTCTTGGCTATACAAATTATGGATAGATACTGTTCGAAAAGAATCGTTTATCAGAAACACTACCAGCTGGTCACTACAACCACTTTATGGATAGCAGCAAAAATAGAAGATAAAAAGCATAAAACACCAACCTTGAATCAGTTAACATCGGCTTGCTCTCGTGTTTATGAATCATATATGTTTGTTCAAATGGAATCTCATATACTAGAAACTCTAGACTGGAAAGTACGGTCATGTTTTACAACTGTGGAAGCAATCCAATTGTGCTTTAAGGATGCTGAAATTATATGGCCTATGGAAGATGTGTCCATGTTACAAATTGTATCCATATTTTTTGCTGAATTATCATGTTATGACAAACACTATATGACTTTTTCATCATCCGTGAAAGCATCTGCTGCTATAATGCTAGCGTCTATTCTTCTAGGAGACAACTGTTTCCAGAAGCATATATCTGCAATATTACAAGAATTTTCTGATATAAACACTGAAACGCTCAGTATTGACTCTGCGGGTCAACATGGCATAAATACTTACTTCGAGGATGATTCATTTTCTATTATATGCGCACCTCTACTTAGAATAGACGAGAGCACACCAACTGATATTAGAAGATGCTGTCTGTTATATCTTAATGACATTTTTAAACCTTTAACCGCTAACAAAGAGTTACCTAAGGCACTCGTTAGAAAATATGAAAAAATGTTTTTGCAAGACTACATTGATGCATACACTAGCCACAATATCGAAACATACCTCCACTTGTGCAAATTAACTCAGGCTCTGCTAAACACAATGCACGATCGAAAACAACTAATCGAACAAATCAACATGGTTACGGATTTAATGGTAGGCTTAGAGTTGCAGCACGAAGGCTTTGCTTTGAATGAGCTTCCGTTGAAATTCTATCAGAATCCCGTACTTCCTTGTTCCAATGAAATAAAGGAAGAGATTATCGAGACAGAAGATATTCAAAGGCAGAACTGTTCAAGATCTTCAATTGATACGACATCTCCCTGGACACCGGCTTCGGTATTTTCCGCTAAAAGGAGTCTTTCGGATGCCTCATCTCTAGACAATGAGTTGGACTTAGGAGATGTACCAAAAACAAAGGACCCTCGAATCCTCAGGTTGCCAACACCGCTGCGAAACTCTGTCTCTACCGTCTTTGATCGTGATATATAATTTCTGGTAGACTTCTAATCATACGAGTAGCATACAATCACCATGTATAGAATAAATAGAAATAACGTGTCTTGGATCCACGTTATATTAAACCCCACTTGGTTCAAATTACAAACAGAAATGATAGAAAAAGTACAATATGTAATGTTTATATGAACTGTAGTTGAATTTACGCTATAGACGGTACAAAAAGTGTTACCACAGTACAGATTAAATTAGCAAAACTTTGTAAATTCAATCATGTATTTGATAGTACAATACTGTCATCATCATCGAACTCTGAGTCTGAAGACAAAGGTGAATAAGAAGGAGATTCGTGAAAAAGGGGGCCACTGATTTCAGATACTGATCTTTTTATGTTTTTCTTCAATTTTTGGAAGGATGAGCCATCAGTGTGCCATCCATCTTCAGCCGATTGTTCTTCATAGTGCGATTCTCTCGTCAGAGAGATGTATATTATTGAAGAAATTAGCCCAAATAAAATCAAGTACATGAGACGTGATTGGTGCTGGTAGGCGCTTTCAAGCTGTTCAATCTTGCCCATTGAGATTGACATGAATTTGTCAGTACTTAGTTTTTGTTCTTCTATAATTTTGATAGAGCTTTCTCTCAATTGCAGGGCAAACTGGTTAAGATTTTCGAGATTTGAGTTCATTGTTTTGTTGAATACACTCACCAACGCCTCGAATTGTTGGCTATAAGAGTCTTCCAAATTATCAAACGATTTTGATAGCAACTTACTTTGCTCCTCGATATATAAAATGGACATTGTGGTATTGGTTTCTAGACCTGTGAGCCTTTTCATTATATTCTTAAAGATCGATTCCTCGGTGTTGATCGGCATCGATGTGGATGATTCTTTAATCCTAGTAATGTTTTCATTGTCTTTATGCCCACTAAAAAACTCATCGAAATTGATGTGTTGTAGGGATGCTAGACATTGGTGATCAATGTCAAGATCAAAGCTTATTGACATGTTATTAGTTAAGAAAGAATTGGGAATCATACATTTGGCCTTATCCTCACTCTTGGTTATGTTTTCGATGGGAACTACTTCTTCCAACGTTTCGCCAGCATTTTGGACCTCCATTTTGAATTCATCAATCATCGCAATACCATGGGCTCTGATGAGTGTTATTGGACAATAAAACTCATCTCCGTAATGAGAAAGAACTTCGACTCTCAAATATCTTGCCCAAATCATAGGATTAGTAATTTTGAACACTTGAGTATTTCGGATGTTCTCTGCATCAAATTCACCCAGAACTTTCCAACCACTTTTGGGCACTGGAAATCGTTCAGCTACTGAAAACCGAACTGATTTGAATGTGCTTGAAAAAAACTCAAAGTTGGCCATTACAATGCTCTCAACCAAGATGTCTTCACATAATTCAATGACAAAGAACTTGTTTGGAACTGAACATGGATTGAGAAGCGACTTGTCCTTATTTTCAAAAAGAATGGAGATAGCCCCTTGCGCTTCCGAATTTGTTTTTATAATTGTTGCAGCACAATCAACAGATGCATAATTGAACTTATCTTTGTAGATCTTCCCTTCCGGTTCATCGTCGTTGAATATCTCAAAATCCATCTCCAATTCATCCCGAATGGCATCGCCATAGTTACTGCTGTGAAGAGAAGAACGGGGTGGTCTGTCTTGATGTACCAATTTGTTTTGTCGCAGTTTTTCTTTGTTCCACTCATTGAATGATATAAAATCTGTCCGCTCTTTGTCTTGAACTATCGAGGGTCCAGCCTCAGCTACTGAAGCTACAGAATATGAAACGATCGATGAGACATTGGTATTATTTAAAGCCATAGGGGTTGTAACTTCCAATTGCACGGGTCTGGCTAATTCTTCACCAAAAGAAGAGATCGGCAAACTATACTCCTGACAATTGATTCCAAAACAGAATGCTAAGATAAGTAGTAGGTGCTTCATGTGTTTAGCTGTATCATTTCTGCTGCTGCTGAATTACCCCGTTTATCAATTTTGTCAATCATTCTTTTACAGTTTTATGAAATGGTGTTGACGTTATGCATGGCTGTAATCGAATTGATTTCGTCAAGTATTGATTTCGAAAATAAATAATGTTACCCGGTCAATAACTAAGATTTGGTTCGGTTAATTAAGTACTAAGTAAATAAGCTAGTTGCAGTGATTGTCGCTCAACTATTCTGTGTCTTTTTAGGCGGAACGCTGAACTTCACCGACAAAGTTCGTCTATTTGATTTTAATATCGTTACGTTTGGATTGTACGGTACCGAAGAAATATGCACTGAATTGTTCTTTGAAGATATTTTGACGAATCTTACGGGTAGCGAACCCACCTTGGTTACCAAACTACTGACTGTGGATGGCTTTTTCTTCGGGTTTTGTATTGCAGGAAGTGCTGGGGCAGGTTGGCTGATTTTTGGGGTAGGCTTTTTGGGTAATGTAATCTTGATGGTGGTCGAGCTAGTTTTGGGTTCGGCAGCTGATTTGAGTGGTGCAAGATGTACTTTGAGAATTCCTTCTCGTTTTATGACGACAGAATTGTTACCAGCATTTTTGCAGACAAGCTTCTTATCTCTTGGTACTGCTAAAATTACGTTATAGGCATCGTAAAGGCGGTAAATCACATTAGCAATGTCGAATAACTTTTTTCGTTGGTACACGTTGATCAACGGGGAATGCAGCACATCCCACATCATGGTTTTCAGTGGCTCATAATTTCTGAACTTCTGCCTGATGAGGGTTATCATACCTTTAATGGAAGATCTCAGTTGCAACTCTTTTCTATGAGCCACTTCTCTCGTGAAGTCTTCGATGACGATTGATCCAGCTGAATTTGGTTCACTCGGGCATATTTCATTGACCATGAAATCAATGTCATCCTCGATATCGGATATACTAGATTGCGACGATATGAGATCAATAGCATCAGTGAATGTGTCGATTAACTTGGTCCTGATGTACGCATCTGGATTGAAACAGAGGTTTTCAAAATAATACTTCAAAAATTCCTTATTTTTAACACCCCCGACTAGCAATAATATCTTGAAAGCTTGAAGAGCTATGTCTTGGTGTCCCTCTCTAGCATGGCATATAGAAGACAGTTCGTTGCTTTGCTGGTCCAAAATTGTTGAACTCAAAATTTTGTTATAGTCATAATGATATAGACCATTCACAGCCAATTTTAGCTTTAGCAGCTCAATGGTTTTGGTAGTCAAAAATTGATATGATGGCATCCATTGATCAAGATTGTAGAATCGTTGGAGTTCGTTCATCACTTCTTCGATGTACTGGCTGTCATCTACATCTGACAGCGTGCAGTCAATTAAAGCTTCTAGTAATTCTGTTGTGTAAAATGTGTCGTTGTATATGTTATCGGTATTGTCGTTGTACCGTACCACATCGAGCAAAAATTCCTTAACAAACGTGGGACATACACCTTCTTCATTCCTGACAGTAGAAAGTAATCTCGGGACCGCCTTTTGTATGAAGTACTTCTGGTAGTCGGAGAAGTCGTTGTTTTTTGGAATGTTAGAGTTTTCATAACAAAAAAGTTCTCTGAAAATTTGAATTAGGTGTCGGGCTCCTCCTTTAAAGTCCTGTTGTTCTTTGGTTTTCACTGAAAATTTTGAGAGTGCTCTACATGCTGCAAGACGAACACCATGGAAATATTTGGGATCCATGGCCGTCCGTACAAGGATGGAAGAATACACTAGAGAGTTTGATGTGGCATTTAAGATAACATCTTCGAAAAATCGTACACTCTCGACCTGTGCCTCCACATCTCTATCCTGCTGTAACTGGGAAGCAAACATATAGTCAGGCTGATTAATGTACACTTTCGAAATCCACTCGAAATCAGAATCAATTCTTATCCACTCAAAAGCTTCATTTTGTTGTTGTAAATCATCACCCTCTGAAGTAGTTATCGGGTCGGATAAGTTCCATTTATTGCATTCATCCTTGCTTGTGAGCACATCGCCCATACAATTGATAAGCACTATATCTTCGTTGGCATTTTCTTCTTCCTGCGGGTCTTCGTTCAAGTCTTCTTTTGCTTCCTTTGAGACTCTGTTCACTTTTCTTCTCCTCTTCAACCTTTTGTACTTGGTGTTGTACTGAATGTCTAGTTTTGTGAAAACGTCTTTAAGTTCGACGATATGTTCATACGGTGTCCCGTCTGCTTCGTGTATTCTAATTGTCATTGAACCAGTAAAAACTTGGGTAGCAGATTTTTCTTGATCTTGCAAGTATTCCATAGCACTGGAGTGAAAATTCTCATGACCGACAATTTTACCCGATCCAAGTTCTTGCATTTGGACTTGCCTGATACCCATTTCTACCGCCATTCTCTTTTTATTGAACCGTTGAGTAATTCGAAATATCGGAACACCTGATCCATACACCCATTGCTTGAAAAATGACTCCAGTCTACTCTTATTAACGCGCTCGCATACTCTTTGAAAATGTGCACTCGATAGAGAGTTGTTGGTCAGCTCTCCGGACATTGCTTGAAGATAAATCCTGGGCAGCACACGAGACATACCAAAAGACCTTTCTGTTTTGGTCATTCTTCTGTCAAGAATGAAGAGTACCATAGGTGCTTTCAATTTGATGAAATTGATGTCTTTCGAAACGGTTGAAACAGGCAGAGAAGCGGAATCAAATGCTGACCCAATTGGTTGTTTTTCCCAGTCTTGTTCGACAATGGCTTCCGAAGCCATTTTGATTCTGAACTTGTATTCGTTCACACCCATGAGTTTTCGTATCAATTGGAAGACCATATAACCTGCCATACCAACAACACACCACATATCGTTTAATTCGAAAGGGGTGATATTAACACCAGACCATTGGTTAGCCAACCCCCATGCGAGCGTGTCGGTCGTAGGATAGATTAAATCTATCATCTCTGGAGGGTATAGCATTCTTGAATTAAAAAATGTAACACTGGTGAAATCCATAAGGTCTGAAGTTAGGGTAGGTAAGAAAACCAGTGAATATGAGGTAAAGGGATAAGACCCGAACTCCTTAGAATAAAAGTCCATGATTTCCTGACAAACGAGAGTAGAATTGAGGACAGTTTTTTCAGTGAGATCTGCGGATGGTAACGTATAAACAAAAATGGGTATTTCATCACGGGTCTCATCGGCCAATACCTGTTCCTGTTGATGCATTTTAAACTCATCCAGTTCCTCGTCTTCGTCAGCTTGTAAGATTGATGGTAGCTCAACTGACTGGAAAGCACCGATGGCCCAACCAATATGGTGGGGGGCCACAGGGGTGAAGATCTGGAAGGAAACAGTTTTTTTGGCCATATCCATTGGATGCGCGGTGACTTTCCGAGTGGCTAATTCGGAGCATACGACTACAATTTCCCTATTCAGATCTTCGTTTTCGATCGTTTCGTCTTCATCGTCTTCCTCTTCTTCCTCGTCTTCTTCTTCTTCCTCTTCCTCTTCCCTGGCTTCGTTATCACCGTCATTGAAATTCGAGTTCGCTTTTCGATCCCTTGTACTTCTTTTCCGTAGGTTCCGGCCCCCGACAACCTTTGTGGTCCCTATATCTCTTACTCGCTTTGGTACAGAAATTTCTAGTTCCCAGGTACACTTCTCATCTGATGAGTCTATGCACGGCAGCCAGTGCGACACAGAACTGTTGAGTTCCGAATTCGTTGTATAAGCGTTCCAAAGATGAGGCTCCGAAGACACGGTATCAAAGCAAATACCAGTGTGAGGGTGGTCCAATTCATAATCCACCCGCAGTGTCAATGGTGTGTATATGGTGTCTCCTGGGAAGGTTGTGGGAGTATTCCTCATCGAGGGGGTTATACCAGTATTCCCTGTGGCTGTCCCTAGGTATGCTGACAGAGCGTTCATATCGTGCGGTAGAATCTTCACTGAAGGAGGCACTTTGATCAATAGTTGCGATTTCGACGAGCCTTCCGGATTGTGGTTGAACTCTGAAAACTTCCTTCTAAGAATATGGCTTTGTTCTATTCCGTTGCAGTTGTACAGTAAGTCATCCTCAGAATTACTCAGATACGAATCCGACAGTTTCTTATAAGGATCATCGTGAACAAAGTTGTCTAATCGTCTGTTCTCAAATATAATATCCTTTATTCGCATGTTTTTGCAGTCCAAGGCAATGTATTCAAGATGCGGGGTCAATGGCATGATTATCATCTCAGTGGTTCCCGTTATGCAATTTTTGGAAAGGTCAACGTCTACCTGCACTCGCTGGTGCGCTACTTTAAACTGAGGACCAATCTGTTGGTCAACGGTGGGATACGCAGACCCTGGGGTCCTAGGCGTTGATTTCACCTGTGGTATGTGCATTTCAAAAGTGCAGGTGTAAGCACACTGCTAACTTATTAGGTATTTCACGCCTGCTTTTTGAGGCTGCTTGTATTCAACTCTTCTCCCTTGTCTCCTGGCCTCAACCCGCTAGCCTTTCTACTAAACATACCGTGGTCAACTGTTCAACCTATTTATTTCATACGTTTTTATTCTCATCATTGAAATTTCAAGATTTTTCTTTACGTTGGCCAGCCTTGGTTTGTTTACGCTGATATTAAGAGAGAGAGAAAGAGAGAGAGAGGAATACATAATTTTCTTACCCGGACTTTGTAGGTACCTCAATTAGGTCTTTCCAAGTCACGTGTTCAAACCCACTAGGCTCGTTGAAAACTAATATTTTTGGGTCATTTCAGATCCGACGGAGCTATGCCGGCAGGACTGTGCCAGTGTTTTAAGGTAAAGACACGTGACGCATTTTCTCATTGGCCAACTACTATGCACAAATGTACGCTGTTCGTTAACTACTTATTACAAACACGTAGGAAGCTTGCTGTCCGCCATTGCAAAGTTATCGCATTGTTAACTCGAAAGTTAACGGCTGCTATCAAAATTCGCATGCGCTGCCTGTCCTGTTATAGTTATTCCGTTTCTTTCTAGTACTATTTATTTTCTTCCATTTAGTTGCATGCACTAGAGAAAGTTCCGTTTACAACCGGCTTTCTTTCAAAAAAAAAAAGAGCAATAGATGGGGATCTCCGAAAGCTTGGTAAAGGCGACTTTTGCGGTAATGGCTGGTCTGTCGACCATTGAAGCCGGAATTTGTCCAACAAATCTTTTCTTACTGCTGATCGGTGTTCTTCCCGAATCAACTTCTTATTTCTGTTCATACCTTTCACACAAATCGAGCAGAATCGCTATCTCATCTCGCTAAGGAAAATAAAATTATGCAATAGATAGAACTTAATCATTTATCAGAATTATATAAGGGAGACAGTTTTGATAAAAGATAATTTTGGTACTGAACAAAATTGAACCCAGAACTGTCTAGTGATACTCTGAGAATTAGAGGCACGATATTCCAACAATCACAGTCAAACAAGAAAATGTCAAAGCCAGTTGTAGTTAGGTTAGGACAAGTCAAGTATGCTCAAAAGGCATGGGAAGAACTTGCGAAGATAGCACAGGTTGTCCCAGTAGATCCATCGGTCACTAGAGCTCAATTTTTGAGCCTGTGTGAAGATCCGGAATCTCCGATTTCCAAAGCTGAAGTTTTGACCAGAACCTTCCCAAGCGTTCAAAACACAGGCAGATTTGATGCCGAATTGGCCAAGAAGTTACCAGAATCCGTTGTTGCTGTGTGTCACAACGGTGCCGGTTATGATCAGATTGACCCATCTCCTTTTAACCAACGCCATATTCAAATCTCAAACGTCCCTGAATTGGTGAACAATTCCACAGCAGACACTCATGTTTTCCTTTTGCTAGGTGCATTGAGAAACTTCGAATATGGTCGTCGTTTGATGATCGAGGGCAAATGGCCATCCAGCGGTGCTGCTGCTGGTGCTCCAGTTGGGAACGATCCTGAGGGCAAAGTTGTCGGTGTCCTAGGCTTGGGAGGTATCGGTCGTGCCATCGTCGAAAGATTGAAGCCATTTGGTTTCAAAAAGTTCATCTACCATAACAGAAGTAGATTGTCCCCAGATTTGGAAAACGGCTGCGAGTATGTGTCATTTGATGAACTATTGGCTCAATCAGATGTCGTGTCCATCAACATTCCGCTCAACTCAGCAACTAAACACAAGATAAATGAAGCGGCTATTGAAAAAATGAAGGACGGTGTCGTGATCGTCAACACCGCTAGGGGTGCTGTAATCGATGAATCGGCCTTAATCTCTGCTTTAAAATCAGGCAAGGTCAGAGCTGCAGGTTTGGACGTTTACGAACACGAACCACAGGTTCCGCAAGAATTGTTGGACTTACCAAATGTTGTTGGTGTTCCACACATGGGTACTCATTCTGTTGAGACTATCCAAAAAATGGAGGAATTTGTTGTTGAGAACGTCAAGTCCGTCATCAAAAGTGGGAAAGTTCTGTCTATTATCCCGGAATTGAAGAAGGAGGAATGGATCAAGGACTCCAAGCCCCTGGTATAAGGGGTAGTTGAAAATTTGAAGGATTAATTACACCATCATTTCTAGTTATTTTGCTTTCTTTAACACCCGATGAAAATAACAACGCCGCTTCATCATCATCTTCGATTTAGGTTGCGTTGTTCAACTTTCTCAGTAAAACAATTACACTCTATACAATATACAAGATATAATACAGCCCATCAATTTATAAACCCGTTAACTGGGGACGCCATAAGAAAACTCTTCTCCCGATGAATTTTGCAAACCTAGTTGGATTGAAAGTTCATTTTAAGTATCAAACTTGCACATGATCATAAGATATTCCATCCACCTTGTTCTTATACGAACGGGATCCACCGAGCGCTGAGCTCATTTTCTTCCTCAACATGTCGGCATAAATTGATATAGATAGAATCCACACGCCTAAGATTACAAGCAGAATAAAGAAATAGAAGGTAAAATACTCGTAGATATGTCCGCGAATTATTTCCTTCAAAGAAACATCGGAAACACGGTCGTTAAGACCAAACATGTAGTTACAGTATCCTAGCCCATACTTTTCGATCGACTTGTACCCTCCAGCATCAGTGAAAGTGTTTATATCCAGTACAATCTGCAAATTTCCTGTGTCGGCATACGCGTGCTCTCGCAGCAGAGCGGCATCAACTGGTGGAGGAAGCATTCCTGTGCACAGTTGTGTATCCTATGCGTGAGGCAGAAGCTACCGATGATTTAAACACACCTAAAGTGCAACGTATAGCGTAGTTTAGGGTATATTCAAATGGTTGTTTTACTTTCATCCAGGCAAAATACTTCATCAAAGAAAATCGGTTAACACTACAGGGAAAAAAATGAGTAAACATGAATTTAGTGCTGGGGTTGAAACAAGACAGCAGACAAATATATGGAGTCACGTGCCGCGTATATACTAGATTTATTTGTGCGAAAGTTCGTAGGGTGGAGAGTTACATGAGATTACTAGGTAAGATATTCTTTAGAGTGAATTCTTCAGATACTGGTTCGTCTAATATGGCGAGTTCCCTGTCTGAAAATATTTTGGGGAAGAATAGAGAAATAATGACGGTAAGCAATAACACGATAGGAAATCCTATAGCACCTTTCGTGTTAGTGATGGAAAACTCTGCAACAAACCCGGCCAAACTGAAAGAAACAAATAGTAGTAATGCCTTCATCGACACTTGGTTCAACTTATTATCCTTATTTTTCTTTTTGGGGTCAGTTAGAATGAACCATATTCTATGAACAATCACGTTTGAGACAAAACCCTGAATTCCCATCATAAAGAAAAGGCCTGAAAGCACTGCTTGTGGGATGAGGCCTAGGCATATCAGGAAAGGTCTCGTCATTGTTCCTAATATCATCAGTCCTTGAACGGTATTTGTGAATCTCTGTTCTGCACAGCGTACCACGTTCCCATCGATGTCACGGACTAGTAAAGACTCAGTATGTAATGGAGCCTGTGGTATTAACCCATTTGGAGCAGGTACTCCAAGCAGGCCAGCCACACCAGTTGTGATACCAAGAAGTGTAAAATCATAATGAAACGTTGAAGCCTTCGTCAACTTGTACTTCTTTTTTTGCGCCATCAATGAAGAAACGTTATGATCGAAATAGAACAATATTGTCAAGATGAGGCCGAATGGTAAGGCTAAGAACACATCTCGCACCGCTATATCTTGATACGCTAGCCACGAGGATCTTTGATCTCCGTGTGCAGTGGGCGAAAATGCTTTTGTCACTGGCAGCCTTTGAAATGATACTGAGTTCAATAAGCCTCCAAAATGAATGAATCCAGACCAAAACACCACAGATAAAGCAGTTGAATAATCTGATATGAGTGTTCTTATTGTATAATTTAACAGAGATGTAAGCTGGAAAAATTTGAACGCTAATCCGAATAGGGCCATCAAAATCGCAACCATGATAGATGCGTACCCATTAGCTAAGTTAAAATCATCGTTGTCGTCAACAAACTGCCTCGTTAAGATCTGTATTCCTTTTTGAATATACACAACGTTGATGAATAAACCGAAGATATCGCACGGGAAGGCCGTAACATACTGCAAAAGACAAACGGTATTGAAGATAGCGAAAAGAAAGTGCATTATCATAGACCAAATGCAAACCCAAAACATGAAACCAAAATAATGGATATTTAAAGGCTTTATAATTTCATAAATTGTGTAATTGAAAATACTGATGGGCCCAGTCACACCGACGATACACAAAGGCTGGCCACTGAAAACCCCAAAGACCAGTCCTGCTATAGCACTTGATAAAAGAACCTCGTTGACCCCGTACGAATTGTCTGTTCTATCAAACATATCTTGGGCAAATGCAAGCGCCGGAAGTAAATTGTTGAAGTACGTTTCCAAAACGGAAGGAATCACCCTGTAATCCCATGAGTCTTTCCAGTCAGAAATATATTGTGGAATTTTATCTTTTATATCATGGCAAATTCCTGCACACAATGGGGGAAACCTTCTTCCTATCTTCTCGGATGATTGTATCTCAACATCTGACTCCTTTGATTTTCTAGAAGCGGTATCTACGTTTCTGATGGAAGGATTCTCCATTGGAGGACCTGAAGAGTAAACAGCGTGATCTCTCCGATGGAATATCATTACCTATATGATATTTTTTGACTCCTACCTGTGTAGAGATCAACCGCTATGAATTGTTCTTTACTTGTTATCTGACACGATTTTCAACTCTCATCATATACATTGAACCTGGAGTTGAGAGTGCAAAACTACCGTTCACTCCGAAAAAACTACAGCCACGTTTCAGTCTTGAAAGCCGTGCTCTTTCAAGGAAAACTACAAACTCCTCTTCCGATTTATTAACTTTCAAGCCCGTGAACAAATTACTTTACATTATCTCATCGCATTTTATTTTCAATATTGTTAAAACAAAAGCTCGTACCTAATTTTTTGATGATGGGGCACGGGATAGTCATAGAGAATAGGGTACGGCACGGGTTGTTGCCAAAATGTTTGTTTTAATAACGGTCCATCTCTTTTTCATGTTTGATACTATTCTACTCCGTCCCAGATATATATCTATATAGTATGTTGTTTATGTTAGTATTACAGGAGTGTTATTTTATATCTACTATGTGCAGGTGAAGAACAACATAATAATTGGTGGGTTACTTAAGTTACACTTCGATTATGTGTCTTTGATGTTAACCACGGATTTTGAACTTAAGAAGTTGTAGTCTTTTAAAAAGAATCTGTAAAGATAAAACGAAGGCAAGACGGTCAATGCGTGCCATATAGCATGTGAATCAATTTGCCAATCGTAGTTGAAAAAATCGAAAAGCTCACTTGACATGGCAACGCCTGTGAACACAACAAGGCCAATTGGTACGATTGTAAGATCGTATATGAGATGCGCTCTTGAAGTTGACAATCGTTGGTAGTTTAAAATCGCTACTGTTATTAACATAACGTACTGTAAAAGTCCGAAGAAGATGTTAAACCTCATGTTATATGTGTAGGACCAGTCCAAGTACAAACGTAAAATGTGCCCTGAAAATATTACGAACGTAAAGGCTGTAAACAGTTTTCCAATGCGCGGATGCATATCGAGTCTTAGAACTCTGTAGAATACAGCATGGAATCCAGCCAAGACAGTCGCACCTGCAAAGAAGTAATCAAGTTTTTCGGTGATAATCAAATCTCTGGTGTGGAAAACGGAACTGCAAATCCACGCTAGCATGCCAGCAACAGCTATGAATTGATAGTTCTGGAGTAATGACCGCGTCTTGTCTGATTTTGAGGATTTTCCGAGGGCCTTACTCAGTAGTTGGAACCCTTTGTAATGAGGAACAAAATTTGCAATGGAAAATACTGTGGAATACAACTCTTGAATCCCAAGAACCCTCTTGAAGGGCCATTTGCCGTGAAACTGATATATCTCCTCCCCTCTTTTGTCTCTGATTTCCGTCACTATTTGTTGGCACTGGTAATCACAGTCACTTGTGCAATCCCACAGTAAAAGCTTGTACATCAGCGCGGGTTCAGAAAATTGCTCGTTGTTGAACGGATTGGACACCGCAACTGAAGAGCTGTCCGCACACTGGAGAGCCACTTCACATGCTCGCACGCAGTCTGAAAACTCGGGGAGCCTATCCCCAGGCGAAGCCAACGCGAAACGGATGATCATCAACAGACCAGACAGCCATCCTAATGCAATAATCATACCAGCAGTCTTCTGACTCTAAACACGGAAGCCTCTTTCACGAAAATCTTCAGTTTTCTCTCCAAATGGTTCTTCAACCACCAATTGAATCTATTGAAACTGTTGAAAAGATTCAAACTACCTAGGTGTATCAAACAGTTACTCACACGTTGCCTAAATATTGTTTCGACGATCATTTCTCTGTATTTGTTGATGTTTTCGAGAACAAAACAGTGAGGGAAGAGAAAGTTAATAGTTGTCACGTGTTTCTATCCGGGTAGCATGACATCCGCTCTGGAGTTTATTGAGACAATGCCATCAACTGTGAGCGAGAACTCTGTAGAAACAGTCTGAGGTCGTCAGTATTGGTCAAGTTGAGCACCAATTCTTTCTTGACAATTTGCGGAAGTTCCGGGTTCGAATCAACGATCTTATACGCTTCTTGAGAAACGTCAAGGCTTATTGAAAGCTGTGAACTAGTGTCAGCGCTTTGGGAATTGAAATGGAACGTAATTACATCTTGAGTACTCGCAGATATGTGAAGACCGAGTGCTGCCTCGAACCTGGACACTTCATGAGCATCCTTTGTGCTTTGCGATACTCTAGATTCCTTTTCTTTGACGAGATCATCCGTCTGCTCTTTAAGTAAGATTTCTAACTTTTCTAGTTCTTTATGTAAGAACTCTCGTTCTCCTATAAGCTTCTCTCTTTTCGTTTGAAAAGCCTTGCTTTGTGCGTTTGCTTCGCTTGCATCCCTCTGTGATGATTCAAATTCTGTGATAGGTGTTAGTAAAGCCACTCTTATTAGCAGGAGATGATATGAATTGCAAAAATAAACATCATTGATTCTAGAACGAAAAGACGGTACGTACCTTCTTCGAGAGAGCTCTGATGGGTGCTTAGTTCTCGCAGCTTACCCTTGAGTTCTTCAATTTTCTTGAGTTTACAGGATTCACTGTTCCAAAAGTTTTCACTCCTTGCAGCCAGATCTTGCCTTTTGGTGATCAAAAATTGATGGACTTTTGATTGGAATTCATCCATTTGCACTTTCAAGTCATTGAAATCATCAATTGCCATTGTTCTCGGTGCTATCGTATCTTCTGGTATGCTCATGATGTATTTTCGTTGCCATCAGCATTGATATTCCCAGATGATCTTTGTTTTTGTTTACCTTAGAGTCAGTCTGTTTGTTTATGTTTTTTCGTTCAGAATGAACGCAGTTTCACCAAGCGCTTTACAAAACCTAAAATCCTTTGTAAGAAACAATGCGACAACGTTGCAACAGGTGGCAAACAGAAAGTATATCCAAGTTTCAATTCACAGAACGGTACACCATTTCAGGATCTACCCTTGCGTTCAGGCTCTAAACTGAAATAGTAAACGGGGTTTCTTTGATATACAGATCTACAAGCGGCTAAATATTTGTCGTCCAATAGAAGCTAGCGTGTTGTTCCTTGTGCCAGGTGGCGGAAAGAATATCAATAGTTATATCGTTAAAAGGCTTCGGAAAATTTCCCAGTGGTGGTCTTTGGAGTTATGGTTGAGACATTTAGTGGGTCGGCTATTGATCCTGGCAGAATTCGTTTCCTTACATTCAATACATGGGGGTTAAAATACGTTTCAAAATTTAGGAAGCAGAGACTAACAGCTATAGCAGAAAGATTGGCCGGTAATTTGGACGGGGCACATGTGAGGGGATCAGAGGTTAACGATTCGAAAGAGCAATACGACGTTGTGGCATTGCAAGAAGTTTGGTGTGACGAGGATTGGGATTATATCGTGCATAAATGTAAGGAGATATATCCGTACCATAGAAGATTCAAGTCAGGAATGCTCTCAGGTCCAGGATTAGCAATACTCTCGAAAATACCAATTGAGTCCACGTTTTTGTATAGATTCCCAATTAACGGACGACCAAGTGCCTTCTGGAGAGGGGATTGGTACGTGGGGAAGTCCATCAGTGTAACACTACTACAGAGAACTGCATCCCAATACGCCCCTCTTGCCATCTTAAACAGTCATATGCACGCCCCATACGCATTGACAGGTGATGCTGCGTATGAATGCCACAGAGCATGCCAAGCCTGGGATTTTAGTAAGCTGGTGAAACTATACAAGAAGGCAGGGTACTCTGTCGTTGTTGTGGGTGACTTAAATTCAAGACCAGGGTCTTTACCTCATCAATTCTTGACAATTGATTCTGGACAGACAGACTCCTGGGAACAAAAGTTCGGTGTACAAGATCTCAAAGCGATATCAGCCTTATCACCATCTGACCAAATCACACATGGCGGAACCACTTGTGATTCTACTTTAAATACTTGGAGAGCAAGCAGAGACGTAACTGAAGCCTGCCGTTTGGATTATGCATTGATAGACCCGTGCACACTACAAACATTAGATGCAAAGGTCACTTTCACGGAAGACATACCTAATATTGGAAGCTACAGTGACCACTTTGCCTATAGTTGTCTATTACAACTTAAGGATTTGACCTCAGGAGATGGCCGCCTTCAATCCCCCGAGCTTAGTGAAGTTCCGTTAACCAAAGAGCAGATTACTCAGAGGGACGAAATGTACGACAATCTTCTTAAATGCTTGAAAAACTATATGGTCACTGCCAAATGGCAAAAGTTATGGCGTGGAGCTCATTTTTGGGTCTCGATCTTTTTCATAATAGCATCGATGGTAGTGACTACTTTTACTTCGAATATAGCAGGCTGGTCTTCAATCTTTTGGATCCTTTTATCCGTACTGCTAACAGCTTCGGGATTAATCGACGGTTTGATATCGCTCTTATTCTGTAATAAAGAAATTCGCGGTTTGCAAGAAGTATTTGAAGAAGTTACTGACGCCAAGCGTTTTCTTTCACAAAGTATGTAATACATAGGAAAAATTTCTTCGAAAGGTCCCCATAACAAATAATTACATCAAAATTTGCTTAATCTAATGCTTGGCACTCGCCGTATCCTTGCTTAGTTGCATCGGTCAACCCGTCTGATGGCTAAGTCTTTAAACTGTAGCGTTTGGGAATGAACGTTATAATCAACACATATATTCTTATTAATATGCCGATGTGATCAGAACTCCGGGTAACTTATTTTTGACCCTTCGAAATTGTTTCTGTGGTATAACCACATCCCTAATTTCTATTCAACCCATCTACAATACTAGAAAGACAGGTGAATAACGAGCTGGAGGAGCGAACCTTTTTGGACAGTTGTTTGGTGTCCGTATTTCATTTAGATTATTATTCATCCGTAGGAAATGCATTGTTGATAACACCGAAGGTAAGGGAGGATATTCAAGGTGCCTAAATCGCAATATACATTAAAAATGCCGAAGGAGTCATCGGAACTCCAACAGTATCCGTCAAAGTTCACGAAGTCTATGTTTGTAGATTCTAGGGCTTTTGTTAAAAAGAGTCTATCACCAGTCGACCATTTATGCCATTCTGTTGCAGATTTGCGGTTTGCCTCATTCAATTCCGAGACTCTGGAGTCTCGACTACAGGCTATAACCAAGAAATTCGATAATGGGTCGGAAAGCCAAAGCACTGCCGAAGCTGATACAGTAGAAGATGTCGCTAAACCACAATATATGGCCAAAAGTTTTGCTGGACTCTTAGCTACAGCAAGCATGTGTGTTGGCATGGATGAGTTAGGTGATGAGGAAGACGAGGACGAGGACGAACTGGGACTGATGAACGATGCCGCGTCCGTATTCGACTCTAAATCTCAGACGAACCGCACATTGTTTGAAGTTTCCGTTGAAATGAATACAGATGCAGTATCACAGCTAAGCACAGATTCTAAATCTAGGAAAGAAATGATTAGAGAACGCTTGATCAAAAAGTTTCTCCCGGATAATGATGAAAAATACATCGAGGAATATCCATGCTGGCTTTTAAGAGATATCATGATTCAAGGACATGTATATTTGACGGACAAGCACCTTTTCTTCTTTGCATTCATACCAAATTTCGAGTCAGAATTCAATCTCACCGGGTCCTTGAGCTTTGTCAATGGGCAAGGGCTAAGCAAAGGTCATCGTTATTGGGTAGTTTTGAAAGGGCATACACTAAGCTTTCATAACTCTTCGACTGAGCTATATTTCCCTCTTTTAAATGTAGACCTAAGAGAAATAAGCGCCGTTCGAATTGATTTATCTGAAGCCAATTCAACCAAATTTGAGTTGAACGTCAATGAGCAGTCTCTCATCTTCAAAGCAGACTCTTTCCATTCGGCTAGACACTGGGTTAGCAGTATAAAAAAGCAAATGTTTGCTTTTCAGCACTCTGAAACCAATACCATGACAGTTAAGATACCCCTTCAGAACATCTTGGATCTTGAAGAAACAAACATCCTAGACAGAAGCGGTACTTTGCGGATTCGAGCTCTGGAGAATTCATCTACGTATGCCGTGGACGAATACTTCTTCGTCTTTTTCAAAGGCAGTGCCCAGGCAATGAAACAAAAAGTAAACTCCTTATTGAAAGACCTTGAAATGAACGGCTCTCAGATACTGATTGATTTTAATAATGTTGATTCTCCTACAAGTAGTGACGACAAAGAGCTCGGAATCAACAATGAGAATTCTGAATTAGACGATCGTACGATTGGGGATGATAAATTTTCAACGGCTGGGACTAGTGGCGTAGGGCCCAATGTTCTTGAATCAGGCTCTCCCATGGGACAAGCAAGCGCCGGGCCTAATTCAAGACACTCGAAGTATCCGAGAAAGGTTAAAAAGAAACTCAAGTCTATGGCTGGTAGCTTGAAAATAGTTTCGCCAAGTAGACTTCCAAAGCTGGAAGATGACATAATAATCGAGCATTACTCCCCAGGGCTCATTAACGATCAGACGATGGATTATGACAAAGATTGTAAATCCATTATCTCGAGGTTCACCCCTAAAAAATTTCAAAACGTTCCGCTGATGTGGGCGGCCGATCCAGTGCATTTCAATTCCATTGATGGTATTTCCTTTCCGCTTGAGGACAAGTACACTGCGGCCACTGATGTCAATACTCAATCGAATACACGATTTAGGCATCATTTTTCATTCGACGACGCAATGAATTTAATTGCAAGTTACCATGGATACCTCAATAAGAACGTTCCGATTTACGGAAAGATCTACGTATCTGACAAAAATATCTGTTTCCGATCTCTTTTGCCAGGCATCAGCACCAAAATGGTTTTACCGTTAGATGATGTAGAGAATTGCTACAAAGAGACAGGTTTCAGATTTGGTTACTTTGGTTTAGTGATTGTTATCAAAGGTCATGAAGAGTTATTTTTAGAATTTGGTAACAAAAATGCCAGGGATGACTGTGAGTTCGTTATCATGAAAGTGATGGACATTTTCAGCCACCGAAAGTCTCCTTTACAGCGGAAATCAACTGCAGAAGTTGTTCACCGACTTTCAGAAGCTGCTAGCATCAAGTTGTTGGAAGAAAAAATCAGTGAACAGGGTTTCGATATCCCATTGATCGTCGAGAAAAATCCGTATTTCACTACAGTGATAAAACCTAGTAGAAGTTACAAATTTGGGCTACTTACAATTGGGTCAAGAGGCGATGTCCAACCGTATATTGCTTTGGCAAAGGGTTTGAAATCAGAAGGTCATGAAGTAATAATTCTCACTCACAGTGAATTCAAAAACTGGATTGTCTCTCATGGAATAGGCTTCAGAGAGATATCCGGTAATCCAGCCGAGTTGATTTCGCTTATGGTACAGCACGGTTCAATGAATATGGGTTTATTGAGAGATGCTTCTACAAATTTTTCAAGCTGGATTTCGTCCCTATTGGAAACAGCCTGGGAAGGGTGTCAAGGTATAGACATACTTATAGAGTCCCCTAGTGCGATGGCAGGAATACATATTGCTGAAGCTTTGAAGATACCATATTTCAGAGCATTCACAATGCCTTGGACTAGAACTAGAGCTTATCCACATGCCTTTATAGTGCCAGATCAAAAGAGAGGTGGTAACTATAACTATTTCACGCATGTGCTTTTCGAAAACATATTTTGGAAGGGAATCAGTGGCAAAGTTAATGAGTGGAGGGAGAAAGCATTGCACTTGCCCAGAACAAATCTAGTTTCCATGCAACAAAACCGTGTTCCATTTTTATACAACGTATCTCCAATTGTTTTCCCACCCAGCGTTGACTTTAACGAATGGATCAAGGTTACAGGATATTGGTTTCTTGATGAAAAACAGTCATACACACCGCCTTCGGAGTTTTTAGAGTTTATCAAGAAGGCACGAGAATTGAAAAAAAAACTGGTGTACATAGGATTTGGTTCGATAGTAGTTAATGATCCAGACAAAATGACAGAAACTGTTATCGATGCTGTGGGAGATGCTGGGGTGTACTGTATTTTGAATAAGGGCTGGTCTAATAGGATCGGAGATCCACAGGCAAAAAAAATTGACAAAGAATTGCCACACTATATATACAACTCCGGTGACGTACCCCACGATTGGCTTTTCAGTAAAATTGATGCTACAGTTCACCACGGAGGATCAGGTACAACGGGTGCTTCTTTAAGAGCTGGTCTACCCACCATCATCAAACCTTTTTTCGGTGATCAGTTTTTCTACGCTGGTAGAGTGGACGATGTTGGTGCCGGAGTTGCATTGAAAAAATTGAACAGGGCGTCACTAGCTAAAGCTTTGAAAGAAGTAACTACAAATACAAGAATCATTCAAAGGGCTAAACAAATTGGGGAGAGCATTTCCAAAGAGCACGGTGTTGCTACGGCAATTGGAGCTATTTACTCTGAACTAGGCTATGCTAGGAGCTTGATCAAGGCCAGAGATTCTTCAACTGACAAAGAAAAAGCAGCAGACATGCAGACTATCGAAAAATCTCTGAAGTCTGGAAATGAAGCTGAAAAGGTCGATTCCAATTTCGAGGAATCTGGATCAGGGTCAGGATCAAATGATGGATCATGGTTACTGGTCTAATATCTCGAACTATGGCACTGTTTTAAGGACGAAGTTCTTTCCGTAATTTGTATTATAACAATATGCGCTTACTGACGAATTATCCTGTTCGTTATATGAGATTTTATGTTACGACCGATTATAAATACATAGTTTGAGATATATGTACATGCAAGATGTCTATGCAAATGTGTTCCTATTTGAAACGGATGAAATAACTTATTCTTCCTTTAAGGTGAGGGCCTCTGTGAGGCATTTGTTTTATGATTTTGTTATTGTATCATTAAGAATTTATCATTGTGAATTTTTTTAGACCTGAAAATCACCAATTGGTGACTTCTTCAGCTTCTCCGAATACAGAATTGGTTACAACTTCGCTTGGATTCTGCCAAAGGCGACCCTGCGAATTGACCAAGTCCTTACAGTTCTTTGCTAGGAATTTCGTTATCAATTCGTTTATCAGTTTGAACTCAAGCAAAAAAGCATCATGACCTTCTGGTGAGTCTATCTTTTCTAATTTGGCATTTGGAATGTTATCAGCTAAAAATTCTTGTTCGGAATAAGTGAAGAGGCCATCTGAAGATACACCTATAACCAGTGTGGGTTGCTTGAAAGATGCCAGTACGTCTGCCATATTCTCATCGCCTCTGTCACGGGCCAAATCGTGGGTATCCAGCTTTCTTGTAATTGAAATATAACAATTGGCGTCAAATCTCTTAACAAACTTTTCTCCCTGGTACCGTAAGTAAGATTGAGCTGAAAAGTAAGTTTGAACTGGTTTGACTTGTTTTGAACTTTTCACTTTGTTCAAGGATGAAGTGGAAGTGGAGGATGACACGGAGTGTGTTGAATCTCTTGAAGAGGAAGTTGAAGATGAAATAGAAGAAACGCTGTGCTTTCTTTCAAACAAAGCCGAGTTTCTACTACGATGGCCATCGTTGTGAATTTCTTTGTTGAGCTCTTGCAACTTCTTTGAAGTAAGACTTGTCTGTTGCTCTGAACGTCCAGACTTCAGCTGCTGTTGTTGTGATGGTACTGCTCTGGAAAATTTGTTCTCAAAACTGTTTCTTGAGCGATAGGTCAACAAAGCGGACATTCTGGCTGCCGATAACCCGACAGTTGGTGGATCTTCTGGAGAGTAGTAACCATCCATATACTTTGGATCCGAATAAATGGACTGCCTTTGCGCTTCTGACCAGGATATACACCATGCAGAATGTCTGGCAGAAGTAGCCAAAGCTACCAGGTTTTTCACGTATTCGGTTCCAAAGATTGCTGCCCATTCCAAGGCAACCATGCCACCCATGGACCCACCAATAACACAAGCTATAGAATTCACACCAAGTGAATCTAGTACTATCTTGTGCGCCCTAACATCGTCTCTCACAGTACAAAGCGGAAACTCTGGGCCATAGCTTTCACCTGTAGAGGAATCGATCGTTAAAGGTGAGAACGAACCGTAAGGAGAACCCATAGAGTTCAAACAAATGATGAAAAATTTGGATGGGTCGAATGCCAAACCGGTTCCTAGCAATGGGCCCCACCAATCAGCAACGTCCGTTGAACCTGTCAAGGCATGGCATATGACTAAAACGTTATTCTTTGCCTCATTCAGATATCCCCAGGTCTTATATGCAATTGGGAAGTTATTTATCGTGATTCCACATTCTAGTTCCAGTTCCGGCACTTCAACGATGGTCTGACCATGAACAATCTTGATGAACGGGTTGCTGATCGCCAACTCATCTTGGTCAAGTTCTATTAACGAACTTCGAACTGTACTCATTCCTATCTTCCTGAAAGCTTATTGGTATTTCTTCCTTATTTTTTCGTAGAAATTCCCGCAGTGCAACTTTGAAAAAAGTGTTCCTTCTAGAATATAGTTTCTTCGGGTATTTCTTTCTTAAATGTGATATTGACGGTTTCAATGATTAATCGTCTTGTATTGTGCCTCTAACAACGTTAATGTTTCTTGATGGCTATAGAGCTGGTTACCACTTGCTATAGACCAAACAACAGCTCTGCAACTTGTCATCGACAAAGAAAGGTCGTCATTGGGATTTTCTGATGATGCTCACACTCTTAAATATGATCATGGGCCGTATTCTCACTTTACACACAGTGTCTCATCTCAGACTTGACTCCCGATCCGCAACTCCACTGTGGCTTTTCCGACTGGCCGCTATCACTATTCTGACCAATGGGGCAAAAACAAATGGTGAAGGCAGGTGACGTTGAGTCATGTCACGTGCTATAGTCGGAATTTCAGAGATGTGGTGTTACCCGTATGTTTGTTCGAAGGGCATCCGCCTGCAATGGAAGCATGTTTGCATGATATCCGGCTGCATACAATGGTGGATACAATGGTGGATACACGACGAATAAACGAACAAACGAACAAACGAACCAGCGATTAAGCCCGTTTGTCGGAGCAGCTGATCGGCTGATTAATGGTCAACGTAGTAATGTTGTTTTATGTAGATCTATGTGAGAGTGTATGCGTAATTGATTCATGTCGTGATTGGTGGAGTTGGAACCTCTTCGTGTTCTTGTTCTTGTACTTGTTCTTGTTCTTGTTCTTGTTCTTGTTCTTCTGGTTTGGACTGTGGGGACTCTTCCTCTACCTCTTGCTCCTTTGATAGAAGTTTGTTCAAGTTTGAGTCGGGGATGTTGATCAATTCATCGAAGGGGCCAGTCTCTGCGACTGTTCCGAGTTTGTTCAAAACGAGCACACGTGAGCTGTGTTGGATTGTGCTCACCCTGTGGGCAATCGAGATTGTGGTTTTCCCTCTGACCGATCTCTGCAGTAGTGACTTTGCTACCACTTCTTCACTTTGAGAGTCCAATGCACTGGTTGCTTCGTCTAGGATTAAGATGCTTGGATCGAGTAAGAAGGCTCTTGCCAGTGCAATTCTCTGCTTTTGGCCACCGGATAATTGAGTTCCTCTTGGTCCCACAGGGGTTTGTAGTCCGTCTGGGAAGTTTGAAAGGAATTTCGTGCAGTTGGCCTGGCCAATGGCTCGGCTGAGACGTGTTTCATCTTCGGCTAGTTCTTTTGGTACGGCGTATGTGATGTTGTCCAGAATGGTGCCGCTGAAAAGCATTGGTTCTTGTTGAACAACACCGAGTAGTCTACGGTACTTTCTTAAATTGAAATCCTTTATGCTGTCGTTCCCGAGTTTGATCTCACCAGAATCGATATCGTAGTATCTCAAGAGCAATGAAGTTACTGTCGACTTACCGCCTCCGGATGGCCCTACTATGCAGACATGTTCACCTGGAGCAATAGAGAAATTAAGGTCTTGGAAAATGTGATGCTGTGGTCTAGTTGGGTACGAAAACTTCACGTGGTTGAACTGTAGCACTTTGTCCTTCAGAGTTACTGGATCTTTACCAATGGTTGGGTGTATTAACGGTTTTCTATCGTTTAATTCAAAGACACGAGCAGCAGCACCTGCACCCTTCATAAGCTCAGAGTAGAACGACGATAAACCAAACAACGAACTACCAGTATACACTGCGTACATCATGAACGATGAGAGGTCCCCTACGGTCATTAAACCAGTTTTGATCATCGATGTTCCCGTCAGCAAAAGAGCTAGCAACGCAACGTTTCCGACAAAGCCTGTGACACCAAAAAAGGCACCAGATGTCAAAGCTTCTTTGAAGCCAACATGGAAAACTTTCCTGACTTCATCGGCATAACGATGAATTTCCTTCTTTTCACCACCATACGCTTGGATCGTTTTGGTAGCTGACAATTGCTCCTCAGATACTTTGGTTAGTTCACCGACAGAAGTTTGTAGTTGTCTAGATAGATTTCTTATTCTTTTACCGTACACCAATGCCATAACTCCTAATGGCGGTGCCAGAAGCATCATGACACAAGTCAATTTCCATGATATGAAACTCATCATACCGAATCCCACAAAACCTTGGATTACGGCTCGTGTACCGTCAGATAAATTTTGGGTGACCGACTTGGAGACGATACCTGCATCACTGGACAATCTTGAGATAAGGTCACCGACTCGATTGTGGTCCAGAAATGTCGCGTCCTGCTCTAAAGCAGCTTTCATCGTTCTTGTCCTCAATCTAGCTACCAATCTTTCACCGGTAACCTTCAATATAACGATTCTTCCAACGTTGGCCATTGCACCCACGACAAATACACCGCCTAGGGCGGTGTAAAACTGGGTCGACGTTAAGCCAAAAATCATGGTCTCGGTTTCTGTTTCAGATTCAGGTTTTTCATGTTCGTCCTTCGCAATGTCCAATAGTTTACCAATGACGCTGGGGACCGCCATACTTACAGCACTTGATAGAATTATCAGAATTAGTGCAAAAAACATGCTCTTAGTCTCCGGTTTGGCTAACAGAAAAAGTCTTTTGATGTCCTGCCATCCTGAAGCCTTTGAATCATGTGGAGAAAGCTTTAGTCCCTTTATAGCGGATATGACACCAGGTCTAGTCGGTTTCTTAGCTGCTTGTGAGAGTAAAGAGCATCTCGTAAAAGATCGACCTTGAAATAAGATGAAAGGAGATCTACTTCTTTCTCTGACAGCTCTCTTCAGTATGTTAAGAGGAGAGTTGATTCTCATGCCAGCGTTTCGCGCGAGGTGTCGCGAGCTAAGCAATACTGGAAGCATGTTAACCTTGGCGCTTTATTTCTCGTTCCTCTTGCTCCTCTTTGCTGTTCTACAATATCTGTAAAGCCATTTTTTGAGTGCGCTTTCATTTTCATTTTCTCTCCAACAGAATTAGTAGAGCCGAGAAACCAGTTAAACATATATAATATGCATTTGAGGGTAGAGTACAAACGTTGAGAACTATTTACGAATACAAGGCTGAAAAAAGTGTTACCAGTCAGCAAAAGCATAAGATCACGATACAACAGATATTGGAAATGCGATCAGTGCGGAGAAAGGATGCAAATTTATCGGGAATATGGATTATTATTGCTTTGTGATGGGGGCATGAATTGAGAGAAGCCACCGTTAGCGGGTGATTTTGGTGCGTTGAATTGTGGGTTCAGGACCTGCCTTGAGTTCTCTTGAGGAGCAGGATACTTCTGCGGATATTGTTGAGGAATATATTGCTGAGGGTGGTGCTGTTGGTATTGTTGTCCGGGCGGGAACTGCTGGTTAGGAGAGTGTGGGAACTGTTGGCTTGGACTATGTGGAAACTGCTTAGGGGCCGGTCTACCAACATTTCCGTATGGGTTTTGAGGAGGCAACGGCTTCCCTTGCACCTGTTGCCTATACTGTTGGGGAGGAACCTGTTGCGGATGTAGAGGACGCTGTTGATATCCCTTTGCAAGTGGCTGCTGTGGAACATTAGGTGCTCGTTCATAGCCTGCTCCATTTGGAGGAATTCTTTGCGGAGTAGAAGTACCAGGATTACCGCTCATGTAACCTGCTGGAGGTACCTTTGAATGTTGTGGGGTTTGTTGATAGACATTTTGGTTTCTAGGAGTTGTATTAGAATTTATTGGTCCATGGTAAGGTGGACCCTGTTGAGGGTTTAGGTGCTTTTGCAACATAACAGGGTTCGACCTCGGTATGTCCTTATATTCTTTCTCTGGACTATGGTAAGAGTTCCCGTTGATATAAGGGTTTGAGTTATACTCTTTATTCTGCGCGCTTCTATTTGGCACTTCCCCACTAGCCTCGTAGAACTTCTGATGGTTTACACTGTCCGTAGAAACTGTTTTAAAGTCATCCTTTGTATATTTGGATTCCATGTCAAGCATGTCGTTGTCCTCCATGTAATCAGGATCAAACACGTTATCGGAAGAAGCGCTGTAACTTACGTTCACATTGGAAAAGTCAAATCTATCATCTTTCTCAGTAGCAGCAGGTGGGTTGTCTACTACGCTTAACGAAGAAATTTGTTTGCTCAGTTGATAGAAGTCTTCTAATACGTCATCACTGCCAGTGGACTTGATATTGGATATGTCAAACTTCTTAACCTTAGGAGACCCTGTGTATTCGTCGTATGCTTTTGAAGCATCTTTTATCGTTGAAGAGTTTGCCCGAGAATCGAAAGGTCCGTCGTAATCATTTTCTACTTGAGATAAAGGCATATTATGATTCGAACCGTAGTTGTCGTAAATTTGGCTCAAGTCTGAGAGTCTTGACCCATTATTTGGACCGGCACTTAAATTTTGTTTGGAAGCAGAAGCCATTGGCCTAGGTTGTATGAAGCTGTCGTAATTAGAATCTTGAATATCAATAGAAGATACGACTCTTTTGCTTCCTTTGGTCTCGGCGGCTCTAGTGTGGTTGAAGTTTTCGAATGTAGGGTTCTGCGTCAGAGGTATTGAGAAGGATCTAGAGTTGTTGAGTGCGGACAGTGAATTGCTCATCGATTCTTCTGAGGAGTCATTGTTTATCATTGGAGTAGTAGAATCATTTATTGAAACTTTTGGTGGTGACAAATTGGTCTCTTTGGAGGTGTTAAATCTCAATGGAGAGGCACCCAAAGGTTCGAATTTGGTGTTATCAGGAGTACCAGCAAATCTTGGAACCGCTGAGAATTTTGGTGAATTTGGTGCATGATCGAATAATTCCAGAGAGCCAATAGCAGGAGATGACAACGCACCTAGAAGGCCAGTTGAAGACCCGCATCCGGTGTATCCATTAGACTGTTTTTTAGATAGGATAAGCTTGATTTGAGAACGCCAGTCTTGGATATCCCATTGGGTACTACTTGGCTGTTTGGACAAAGTTAGCAGATCTTCAACTTCTAAATAGTGAACATAAGGTAGGGTAGGCAATGCGAATAATAATGAAGATGGGTCATCTTTGTTTGCAATTAATCTCTTGGGTCTACCATATAGATTGAAAGCATTCATTGTTGGAATTAAGAATCGAATGATAGTGTCATAACCGGGAACAGCGTAATGCTTTTCTGGCATAACAAAGATATCTGTATCCTTGGGAGTATCTTTTTTACCGAACGAGATTCGACCTTCCAGTTTGATCATGGTAGATGTATCAATCAAAACCGGTGATTGAGGGTAAATTGCATAAACGGCATGAGCGTCAGTAATGGTGGCCATAGCTTTTACCTTCTTTGTTTTCTTTTCGTTCTCGTAGAAGTTGATTTCCCCAGTATGTTTTTTCTTGCCCTCTTTGTTCTTCTTAGTAGGTTGTGAAATAACTGCGTAACAGCGTTTCCACGGCATACCGGCGCCAAATCTAACGCTAACCCAGTCCTCATAATCAAATTTGGTATCAGCTAGAATAACACGGATGTCACTTAGCTTGGCACCTCTAGTAGATAAGAATGCGCCTGTGTAAGCTTCTTGTAACAAAGTAAATTCGAACGCAGAGAGTCTGAAAGCTGAGACCCACCTTTGAAATGAAGATGTGTCAGAAAACTGTAGGAAGTATCTATTCTTCAACGTGGTGGATACAACAATGGTGTTTTCCACATTCTTCCTGGATGCATTTGGCCCCTGAAGATTAGCATCTGAGGAATTCAGCTGTTTTAACTGAGCATCGGTGAAGTTTATGTAAGTTGGTTTCAGCGTGGCTTCCATCAGTTTTTCGGTATCGTTTTCATTCTTGCCTAACTCAGTGGCATCCCACAGGGCCAACTGGGTCCCTATCAATACACCGAATACCTCTTTCCAAACTCGATCAGCAGGCGAACCATCACTTTTCAAGTCTTTCAAGATCAAGAACACACCTTCGTGATATCTTCTATGACTTTGCGCTGAAAGTAAAGTCACAATTGGCACCAACTCTGGAGAAAGAGTGTTCACCGTCTGTTCCTTGGGTAAAGAAGCCGATACCTTTGACTCTTTCTCATTATCACTAGAATTACTAAAGATTCGTCCAAAAGAAGACGACCTGGACCTCGATTTACCAGACCCCTTGTCACTGCCCACCGTGCTAGAACTATCCGAGAATAAATTTCTCGGTGGTGCCAAAAAGTTTGCTGCAGAGGAAAGTCTGGGAGATGATGGCGAGAGCTTCTCGCCAAAGACCTTCTTCATCCTAGCTATATGTTCTGCTCAGTGACAGACTTTTCACTGTTCGATATGCAAGTAAAAAGCACCTGGAGTTGAACAGATGAATAATCCAACTGTGTTACTATTAACGAGGGAAATACAAAAAAATCGTTTGTTCAGCGGATAGCCTTACCGATTTTCCTTCTAGCCTTCAAGTTCTGTGTTCGTGCGCCAGCAACCTATTCGCAAACGACACTACTTGAAAAACTCTTGTTTTGGGATCCTATTAAACCTTTCCTTAGCCGAATGTCTTTTATATTCCGTTCCCTCTAAGCTTAGCCTCTATATTTTTTTTTTTTTTGTTTTTTTGTTGATACTTTCCAGTTCTGTGTCTCTTTGAACGCACAAAACGCATTGTTGATAAAATGAATTGATAACAATTCCAGGTACAAAACGAACGTCTAAGGATATGGAGAAACTGGGTCTGAAATAGAAGTTTAACGAAGTTCACTATGATGACCAACCTGCCTTGGCACCTTACAAAAAGTTCTAGTTAGGTTCTGTTATGTACTTTACGTAAGAAAGTGGCTGCTGTAGAGGGTGTCAACTCTTGCAAGAAGTGTGAGATTTACGTTTGAAGGTTGTTAAAAATAGTCGGGTAATGGTGGGCTTGAGTAGCAGGCGTTACACGAAAGCTGGCAGAAGGTGCCCAACATTCAGGCCTTTGTAAGTTTTGTTTTGGTGTATTTCCAGTTTGGTTCTCAAAAAGCAAGTGCAAAAGCCGGAACCACTGCGCATGTTTACTTAACAACCACAAAGAAGTTGGGAATAATGCGCAAGATTTTTTGTTTACTGTTAGTGGATTCGGTTTCTCCAAGGTCTTCTGAGGAAAAATGACGGTTGCATTGCCGAGAACACATATGAGGATATCACGGAAATGTGCATCATATAGGTCATGTATACAGTGGACTGTTTGTTTGTTTCTCGTGTACGTCATTCAAATGCCGTGCTTCCGTTTAAAATACGAGGCGGAAGCTTATCATCATGGACGGCATTCGTCTAAAGGTTGTGAGGGTTTAGTACATGAGATTCGATTGCGTATGCACCGCATAAGCTAGCAGACATATTTGCATTGCGAATAGCAAGAACCTTTGCCGTGCTTTGTTGGGGTGAGTGGCTTATGTGCTACCAAAGCCGTGAGCCGTGAGCCGTAGGCCGTACCTCTTTCTGACACATTTGTAATCTTCGGTGTACTTTTTGTTGAATCGGAGGAGAAAGGCACAGACAACAAGCCTGCATTGGTTCTTGAATTTGTGCTTGTTTGTATGAATGCGCAACGATTGGCGTAATAAGACAATACTCCGAGTTCTCAGGTTCGCGGAACTTTTTGCCTTGGCACATGCCTTCGTACCGTCAAGAAAAGACCAGCAGTTACGAATTGCAACAAGTAGAGAGCAAGAAATACACACGATACGATCAGTTCTGTGACGACGGTATACTTGTACTGCGACAAAATCTTGTTCGCAGCTTTTATGATACTTTCCTTGATTTCAGAAGCAATCGAACTGGAACTGCTCGTTTGTGTGACGTTTGAGGTGCCGTTGGAAGAAATGCTTTGTTGCCCTTGTAGTTGCTGATAGATTTCAGTACCGTTCACCCGAGGGATGTTCACTTGAGCCGTGTTATGTACCCATGTTAACCCCTTGGATATTGCTTCTAACTTGTTGCCGATGACACATTGCATCACAGTGTCCATTGGATTGTAAAGGATCGTTCCATTGAAGGCTTTGCTAATTGTGCTATCGATGTCGTTTAGTAGATCGGTTACTGTTCCATTTACTGTGTCTGTTGTATTCTGGATCCATCCAAAGACTTGTTTATTGATTTGAGTTTCGGTATCGTTGATGTACAGATTTGTAGATTTGGACCAGGTTGTGATATCTTGCGAAAAACTGTCACTCATGGCTGTAGACATTTTCGTCATAATGTTTTCGGTCTCTTTGCCGTTGATCTTCTCTCGAACAAACGCTATAATGGCAAATTGTACGCAACACAGAATTATACCGCAAATTCCAAGAGCTAGCAGCGTGAGAGAGGTGGAAGATGTCATATATGATACTAACCACTGCACGTTTCTTTGCGTATGCAAATCAGAACTTGACCGTCGACTTAGCCATCTTCCGAATCCTGACTGGTACCTATTGAATACAAGGTGATATGTTTCTAATGCATCGATATTTTCTGCTGCCTTTTCACCGCTTGGGTCATCAAAAGGATTCCTTAACATGGCACTCTGATGCCGACACTGATCTCTGAATAGTTCAAGCCTCTTCCACTGCCTCCACTCCGCCCAAGCTTTGTACATCATCAAAAAAAGTGCTGCAAAGATGGAAATAATTAGTATTGCTATGGTACATGAAGCGAATACCTTTTGTATCGTTACAAAGACTTCCTCGATTTCAGGCTTATTGTCGGAACAGATTTGGGCACTGCTTGTGTTGACTGGTGGAACTTCGAGGTATCTGGGATCACCTACCAGCTTACTGGCGTTTATTGTTTTAATCTCATTTCTGATGATGTTAAAAGGCACTGCAATTGCTTGCTTAGTTTTATTCTTGACGGTATCAAAATCGGGTGTATCAGCAGATAGCTTAACTAGTTTGTCATCAATAGAGCTTGGTATAGACAAACTTCTGAGCCCATTTATTGTTAGGTTAACTTTCTTTACTTGGTCTTCGATGTCTGATCCGTCATCATTTCCATTTAAAAAGTCTTTTACGCTACTGGCGACAGACAAAACCTTGTTTACTACAGTTGTCAATCCACTCAGCCCATCGTCAATTTCATCTGCGACACTGCGTACTGTTCCATTTACTAGATCAATGATAGATTCTGTCGCATTTGTAGCGACATCTACAGATCCATCAATAGCACTGACAACTAAGCATACCCATGTTCCGAGCCAAAGGTCGATCATAAAATCGATTACATTTTCTGAGACTGAAACCAATAGCGAGACGCTTTTTAATGATAACGATACACTTTGCTCCATTGATTTTTGTATCAAGAAGTTTCCCATAAGACCCATATAATGCGGGGAAGAATTGGCGAACTTAGAGTAATAATAATCAATAGTGGAACAGTTATTCAATGTGTTTTGCATGATATTTTCAAAACCGTTTGATAGCATTTTGATGAATATTAGCAGCTTGACCATCATAATCAATACTAACACCGTGTATTTATTACACCATACTTGTGATAGACGTTCGTTTAATTTCAGATAAATATGTGACATTTTCGAAATTCATGGTTCTTTGTGCAAGTCTAAAGCAACAGGCTGCATAGCTCTGAAGGTTGTTTATCTAAACTTTTGAGCGATCCTAATTGTCCTTCATCATATATATACGTATGCAAATCCTACTTCGCTTATCTCTTTTTATTTGACATGAAACATGTCTGAGACGTTGTGAAACGAGAAAACCGTGAAACTTACATATGTGTATCAATCGGTCAAAAGACATTGAAATGCAGAACATGGCTGTTTCTAATCGGATACAACCGATAATACTGTTCAGAAGCTGGTGCTTTTTACGCGGTAAATCTATATTCGAAGGTTACTATGTAATTGGGCGAAACTTTGAAGATTTCCGACGAAAACCATGTTTACATAATGTTCCACACATCTTCGCAGCCATGGCAGAACTTGGAGCATGCAACGGATGCCGATAATGGGTAGTTGGATAAACCGATTTTCTCATCGACGAATTCATCTGCAAAGTTGTCCTTACCCCTGGCCATCGCACCAACAAAGACACATATGCTTTCATCATCGTCCAACTTCTCGATGTAGTCCTGGACCCTGATAACAGGAGCATCAAAAGATAAGGTAACTTTACGGCATTTTGTAGGTAAGTGATCAGTGATTGGGTTCTTGATCACTTTCAATAGTTTTTCTTCTGAGTTGACCGACCTGATGGATAGTTTATGCAAAAGTTGAACCATTAAACCGGAAAAACGTTTGAAAGTTCTAGGAATTCGTACGGTTGGGTTCAACTCGACAAGAACACCTCGACTAGTTTGGATGTAAACTTGTAGCTTACCAGCCTTATTTACGGGGGAGTCTAGTAGTGTAAGAAGACATTGGTGGGTAATATCTGGTCTGGCTTCACTTATATCTCTTCCCATTTTTTTCAACAAACCTTGATGATCATCACAGTTCAATAAGACATATTTATCCCCACCAGGACCATTGGAAGATATTTTATGGGTCTCTAAAGAGGCTTGAGATAGTACCACAATGAGTCTCTTGGCTATTTTGTCCTTCGATGTGAGGACTGGTGGAGCTTGTGGAACCAATGAAGCTGGCAACACTTTCTTTTCGCCATTTTTCATGGCATCTCTGACCTTTGAATCTTCAACCATTCTATACTGATTTCTCTAAAGCAGCTGCTATGTGACACTCTTGTCCTAATGGATGTGTGCCTAATCCAACAACTACTTACTCAGCCGAGATGCAGTCATGTACGCTGCTAAGGTGCTCACTCCTTCAGTTATTCTTCAACCTTTCCTTCGATGAGCATTGAAACGTTAAATGAAAAAAAAAATTGAATGGTGTAAAAAGAAAGTTCCGTACACCACACACAAGAACGTCTTCTTCAGCTATGCTACTCCATTAGCGGCAAAGTTGTGATATTTAACTCTAGTTTAAAGCGCAAGCAGTCAATGGCAATCCTGGCGTCATCGAGCGATTCGCAAGCTAGCATCGACGTAGTTCAGCACTCATATTTACTGTTGTACAGTTCCTCTTCGACTGTTTTTTGAAGGAAGTGTCAGTCTTGATTAGACTTGCTTATTCCGACAATATGCATGACTCTATGAAGAAATGGTAATTCTGTTGATGTGTTCGGAGTGAATAAGCTATTCTGAGAAGATAAACTTCCTCCAAATATATATATTAGATTTTACCATTGTCTTCTTTTTAAAGTATTTCATTTGACATTCCTTTCTCAAAGTGAACTTTAAGCTTGTAATTATATGAGTTAAAACCATGAGTACTTAAAGTGCTCCAAGAAAGGCAGAAATATAGTAATACATAATGCAAGCTTCGTGATTGGTTGCCTTTTGTTTCTTAGAGCACTCTTAAGGAACCAATGTCTCTGAAAATGCCATTTTTGATCAACCGGGTTTTATAGTACCTTCCTTGACATAAGCATATTTGTTTACATTTAAAGAATCAAGAATTTGACTTTACTTGAAATACGCCCTCACTAACATATTTACATGATGCCAAAACCGAGTCACAGAAGATTGACAGAAGCCAAAATGGAAGACCTGTGGGATGACGATGATGACGATGATATTTTACAGCTAGTAGATAGACCCCCCATGAGTCAGGTAGCCCTACCGACTAAAGTGGCTGTGCCTAAAAATGATGATTTATTGAAAGCGAAGGGTGAGGTTGGGATCTTGAGGCAAAAGCTTAGCATGCTTGAGAAGACCGTCAAAGAACATGACGAGAGTCAGAAAAAACTGCAATTCGACCTTAAGACATCACATGCAGAGGAAGTTGAGAAACTTAAAGTCGAATTAGAACGCTTAGAAGATGAGCGAAAGTTTATGTTGTTGGAGCAGAGACACTTGTTTACTCCAAGAAATAGCAGCAAATCTACCAGCAGTCACGGTAACGATACTGCAGAACCTTCGCCAATGGAGGCAAAGCGTAGGAAAATGGAACCAGCTAAACAATACGTCCCACTGGCCCAAAATCTCAATGTGGATGATGGTTCTCTGTTCTTTGATCATTTGGTTTCTTACAAGTTACTTGGTGCTGAGCATACGGTACTCGAATCACTTGATCATATCTGCAATTATGAAACGGATCTAATTCTTAGTCCAGACATTGAGATAATAAAAGCCAGATCACCTTTGGGACCTACTTTGAGAGCCTTGATCTTCAAGTGGAAATCCATTTATTCCCTCGACCAACTAGTCGACAAAACATTGGAAATATTAGCTATTGCTATAAAATCAGTTAGTGATCTACCCGAAAATAGACTTGCAATTCCATTTCTCCTATCTCTGATGCATTGTACAATCAACTTTAGACACAGCGCGACAAGTATCAGTTCGTTGAAAGATGTCTTTCAGTTCGTTACAGATTTTATCATCACCGATCCTAGTTTCTTGAAACAAACTCTACATGAAAATCCATTGGAATTAGACGTTTCCCCAGATGTCTTCCAGTATTCGATGCTAGATCAATTATGCATGACTTATTCATTTGATGTCTTGGAGACATGCGTTGTTATAATGCTAACTTGCAATCCTGAGGAACAGGCTATACTTTTAAATGATGACACTATAGCTGAAAACTTAGTAAAATGTTGCAATTTGGCTTTGTCAATTTCTTACAAACCGGTACTGCCTATCATTATCAACACGACTGAAATACTTCTCGGAGTAGTTGAGCTAGAGCCGAAGGAAAGCATATGGGAGAACAAATGGTTGACTTTGTTTCCAAAACTAATTCAGAACTGGAGCAGACCAATCATCTTCGATTCTGAAAAGATCAATTTCGCAGGGTTGAATAGATGTTGCGGAAATAATGCTAACCACGTAAAATTAAACAGCATCCTGGATTTCTCAGATATCCGTTATCTACCTATGATTATAGAGAATGAGTTTGAACACCTATCTTTCACAGCACTAGAAAACCAAGAGTATTGGGCAATTCATATACAGATGAACATCACAATTATTATGCACAAGTTGCTTCAGCGACACCGATCTACACTTTGCTCTTTGGATTTCCTTCAAAAAACCTTTTCGCTCTTCAGTAGTTACCACGAGAAGTTGCTCACGATATTTTTGAATAGAGATCAGACTAACGATGTGAAACGGCAGCAGCTGTTGTCAGCATTACTGAGACTAATATATTTTTGTTGGGTCTCGATAAGCGATGATTACAAACGTTCTCTGAGGCTAGATGAACTGACTATTTGTCTATGGCGAATTGTTTATGGATCTTCTGAGTCAACCAGCGAGCTCTCCACAGAATGGGCTGCGTTGGTCAATCCTCTGAAAACACTTGCATTGGATGAAGAGAGGAAGTGTCTTGATGATGCCTATGATGAGGAGAACCTACCGGCTTTTATGCACTTGGAAGAAAAAGACATTAAAAGGGAATCAGCGGTTTCGAAATTCACAATTAACGACTCATGGGCGTTCAAGGAAATGGCTAAATATATTCTTGAAAGTATAACCACTATGGATGAAGCGGATTCTTTATACGTAGCTATGGTAAGCGATATATAAGACAAAAACGAAACCTTATGAAATCGTAGTACTGAACTTAACGAAACACTAGTTCAAGTGATGATTGTTGACAATGGTATATAACATTCCATAGGACGTAAACTTTGAAAAGATTATATTGATGGTTTATTTATAAGTACAATGCCTATACAAAAAAATGAGATGATAAAACATTTGTTAATATCGTGATATTCTCAGAATTTAAGCGGATTGTGCCTTAGCTTCACCAGATTGGAAACCGTTCTTGAATCTTCTTGAAACATTCTTCAAGTATCTCATTCTACCGGTACCGGTGGTTCTTCTTCTCTTAGCCTTAGCAGCCCAGTTGTGAGATCTCATCTTAGCAGCTGGGTAACCACATGAAGAACAAGTGCTCTTTTGAATATGGTAACTACTACGGCCACATCTCTTACAGATGGTGTGAGACTTGTTGTGACGCTTACCGAAAGATGGAGTACCCTCTGTTCATAGTATTTTTGACAGTGCAAAAAAAAACGTTAGTAAAAATGATTCGATAACTTCCTCGATGTTCATCCCATCGGAGCTTTTTCTAAATGTGATGTTTCAGTCATTTTCAACTTCATACAGTCAAACGAGTACCACGCTATTGCCCAACGCAATTCTATTTGTATCCAACGAGGTTTAATATTGCATTTGCTGCTAAAAGAAATCGATCTTACCTCTGGCTCGAACAATTTCCAACCCGTATTCTCCATAATCATGTTGTCAAATAGTTCGTAGATCGTCTTCACGCCCTTCAGAAAGTGCATATACGCGCGTGCTACCAGGTGTTTACCGCAATGTTTGTTAGACCTGTCGATTTATTAGATTTACCCCATATGTGGTCTGTCTTTTGTTGGTTTATTCATTCTGCATCTCTGTTTGATAATTCTCGGTTATGACACATAAAAGCTCCTTATGGAATGCCCTGAATCTATGGTGTTCTAGCACATACTACCCATGTTTGATTATGTCTGCTTCTGTCTTCCTTTAATCAAAGCCTAATACTATGTTGTAATAATAGGGCTATAGTAATGTGCTTCCACTTGAATGAAACGTATTGTACATTATCTTGAAAAGTTTGGTTGAAACTACACTCCTTGGAAAATTTGGATTTCCAACGACCAAAAAGGAAAGGTTCAAATATTTGAGGGAAGCCATTACCAAAATAGGAAATATCATTTTCCAAAACCATTTCTGTCAATTTTCCGAAAAAATAGAAAATAAACCGATGGTGTATGGATGTAAAACAGTCCCCGTTTTAGGCAAACGCGAAAAGTGCTCGCGTGCGCGTAATGCGAAATAACAGAAACACCATAATACGAAAAACTAACGCGTCACTTTTTATACGTTGATGAGATGATAGTGTAAAATCCAACATGGGGGTGGGAATATAGTTAGGCCAGACGTAAAACTGCTTCTACATCAACTAGTACACTCTCTTATATCAATTTTAGTCAAGTGTTCGATACAGTTTCATTCAACTTACGAAGGCAGCCTAGTACTGGTAACTGGTAAGAAGCAGTTAACATAGACTAAAACAGTCCCCAAATTAAGTGTTCGAACTATCTTTCCAAAAGGTTTGCCATATCAGCAGCGTAAATCATGAACACACAATTTCCTCCTTCCTCACCTATCGCCAACTCACATCATTTTGATGATGAAAATCCATTCTATCAACCAGAGAAAGATGTTGGGCCAGTAATTTCATCTCCAAGACTGGATTTGTTTAAGGGCAAAGATATTTCAAAAGATGGCGCAGTGAACAATTATCCAACTCCACATCCTTCTTCCACCGCAGGCCGTTCCTCTTCTCCAGTGAGAAGGCAGGTAGACGAAACTCCATCTTCCGATTATGAGGTTGAGAGACACCTTGAAACGGAGTTGAAGAGGGCCAGTCTCATAGATATCGCACTAGATCCACGAGATAGTTCACGTCTAGCAATTGGGCGTAAGAAATCTGTTTGCGATATACATCTTCCTCGAGGGAAAAACATCTCCAGGCAACATGCTTTCATATCGTATATCACAGCTTCTAACCAAGTGAAACTAGAGTGTAATGGTACAAATGGACTCGTTATTTCTTTCCCCAGGAAGCTACCACATGTGTTTATTAAAAGAGCCGAGTCTTCAAACGTATATGAATTGGTAACAGAGGACAAATCGATTGCTGAAGAAGTAATTTCTTCACAGGAAAAAGAACTGCTGAAATCGACATCCTTAACATCATTCGTGTTGTTGAAGGGTGAATCTGTTATTATGCCATTTTTTAAAGACACTATTGTTGACTTTAGGCAATGCGAAGCTCGCTTGAGCTTACAAGATATAACTACAGATGAAGAGGATGCCAAAAATGAAACAGAAACGGAAGACGAAATGACAAGAATTGACCTGAATAGTGACGGTTTCCATGAAGCAAACTCTTCGTTTGAAGGGAATAATTTAACTGCCGAAATGATATCATTCAACCACATCGAGCGTTCACCACCGACACCAAAATGCAGAAATCCATCCCTCTCATTAGCAGCCATAAGGCACGAATTACCAACGGAAGCTTCCGATGGTAAAGCTGTTAAGTCAAAAGTAACCCCGTACAGCTCGTTCACTTTGAAGACCCCCATGGCACCAAAAAAGGCAGAAGCAAGCACAATGGCGAAGGAAGTTTCCACTCCTACTAAAGTTCAGTCCGAAAGCGCCATGGAAGAGGTTCGTCGTCGTAAGTTGAACTCGCCATCTCCTAAAAAGAAGTCAAAAAAGAAGTCAAAAAAGCAGGGCGTTAACGATGAAGCTACAAAGGAGCAAATTCTCTCCTCACTAGTTGCAAAGGGAGTAGACTACAAGGAGCTGCAACATGTACTAGCCAATCATCTAGCGTTTTCTAACGTGCAGCAAGTGCCGCTATTTCAACTACAAGATGTTAACTCCATTGTTTCAAAGTTAAATCGTGCAGAACTTCGTACAATCTTAAATGACGAACAGTGTATCGGGGTAATCTATCGGACAGGTAAAGATGCTGCAGGTAAACCTTTGGATGAAGAGTTTTACTATGACGCTGAAAATGACCCTGATATCGATAGAAGACAGCTGGTGGCCTCCCTCAAGGGTGGTAGATCAGGGCTAAGATCATGCAGAAGAGTGCACAAACAGTACTTCTGGAAGAAGCCTACTAAATAGGACAATTTTCTGTCTTCCAAAAACTTTCTTTATGTGAATAATCTAAAACTAACAGGTATACATGTATATACAAAGGTAGTCACATTAATAAAAGAAAATTGTCATGGTAATTTAATTGGTAAAAGTTCACTAAAGTTACAACAGCATCGGATACTGTTCTGTTAGATATAAGAGTACAACGAGCGGATGTGCGAACAATGCGTGTCAGATTGTAGTCTATTCAGTTGTGGTCTCCAAAAAGTTATTGACTTCATCTGTGTCAATATCTTCGGGATCTTCGTTGGATATAGCTTGCAATAGCCCATCTAGCATCGAATCAACCTTCTCTTCATCAATCTTCAAGCAAAGAGAGAGAACTTTTCTAAATTTGGACTCCAGGTTTTTCTGTTTGTTTTCAATTGTCAGTAGCGTAGAATCTAAGTGCGATTCGTTTCTATTATAGGCTTTTATCCTTGCTTTAAGCACTTTCGGATGGGGGATTTCCGCTCTTGAAGGGAAGTTTTCGTACAGTTCATGTACGAGTTGTGACATATCACAATGCTTGAGGAATAGCTCAAAATCGTTGTTGTATTCATCCTTTATTTTCTCCTCGAATTTTGTATAGACGTATGAGATTCTGAAGGGTTCATCAGCATCAAAAGCTACATCTACTGAGTTCAGACCTTCCGCTTGGACATCATCCAGTGATAGTCCCAGTTCCCTGGAAGCGAGTTGGAAGTTCTTATCCTCTTCAGAAATCGTATTCTCGACGTTATTCAGTCTATCCGATAGTAGATCGTATTCATCTTGGATTTGTTTCGCCTTGGCTAATCTATCTCTGGCGTTAGCCAGAGCTTCTCTTTTAGCATTAAGAACTTCCAGAAGCTCTTTCATTTTTTCGCTATGAGTATTAACTTCATCAGTATAATCGTCGGAGATTTTCGAAAGGAGAGATTTGATATTAGTTATCAGAGACGTAGATTCGGCCATTGGGTCTAAAGCAGTCTCGAGGACTTTCGTAGGAATATTCAAAATATCCTTGGTGGTTGACTGGAAACGTGGTTGTGTACCGGCACCAAAATCTATAGGACATAGCCCAGAATTGTTTGCGACATTAGGGTCGGCGCCATAGTCCAATAACGCCTCTACAATAGCAACGTTTCCAAGTCTTGCAGCGATATTCAAACAAGTGTCACCATTAGTATCCCTAGCGTTCAATAAATGTGCGATAACCCATTGAAGATCGACTTCCTCGAGTAGAGCACAGTGTGATTCTTTGGTTCTACCCTGTTTTTTCACAATCCAACCCATTAGAATGTCGAGATAATATTTCGCTGCTGCATTACAACCGGGCATACCAGAAGTTATGACGATGTGATGAAGAACAGTTCTGTCCATCTCATCAACCATGACGATACACGGATACAAATAATCCAATAAAGTTTCGAAAGTTCCGGAGTCGTAGTTATTGACCGACTTCACAGATTTTACAAGTACGGACTCACCGGATTTATCTCCTATTCTTCTATCACTTCCAAAAACGATGAGTTGTTTCAGAAGGTCCAAGTTAGCTATCGAACATAACCAATGTAGAGATGTGTTCCCATGCTCATCAATAGGAATGTTCAAATTAAGTGGAACGTTCGGGAACTGGGCGTCCAATTCTTGCACCTGCTGAATCAAGTTGATTGAGGGATACCCTTCTGTGGAGTTCAAATTGGCAGATTCTGGGAAGAGAATACGCTGAAGTAATGTTTCTAGCTTTCCACGTTCATCGTTTGTGTAGTTGCTCACAGGAGGGAGCGTTTTCTGCAACGTGGACACCGTTGGTAAGTCATGATGGTAGACTGGAATTTTTAATACAGACTTGCTTTGGTGCCTTTTGGTTGGAGAATCTGCTGGTTCCAGCAATTCATGTTTGGAAGTGGCCGACTCTCTGTCTGTCTTAGAAGCTGAGTCATTTGTAGTTGACCCCTGCTTGTAGTTTGTCTCCTCACCATCATTGTTTTTGGTACCTGTTTCTGAAATGTTATTACCGTTATTTTTATTCACAGTGATACCATTTTCGAGTTCCTTGGTGTTTGTGGTTCTTTCACTCTTTTCAATCGGTTCCTGATTGCCAGCCACGGTATCATCATTTCCATCTTCTTCATCATGGTCTGTCAAGTTATCCGCACCAGTATCATTTTGAATTTGCAGTAAATCCCATAACTCATGTGCTTTTTGAAGAGTTATCCACCGAGTACCTGACCTATCAGTGTCTATTAGTATATTGAATTGAGAGGTAATCATGTCATCACGGTTTTCGAACAATGAATCGTCGCCATGGAATTCGAAGCTCGACAAGTTGCTTAACAACGGGATAAATTGATCGAGACAAACATAGCCGTCTTGGAGCCGTTGCTGAAATGTGACACGATCTTCCTTATATATCTTGAAAATAGGCCTGCTCATAATTCACGAGGTGCTGTTACTGTACACGCAAAATAGCGACTACCAGATATCTATAGAGCTCGTATTTACCTCTAACGGTGGCATGTTTTGTATTAATTATTCAATGAACAATTCAAATCAATAAATTTTCTTTATTTGGCGTTTCGAATATTTGATATCAGACATGGTGAGGATAGGCACGAAGAAACTAGGAAACACCATTCGAAGCCAACTGGAGCACTGAGAGGGGCGTCAAAGTGTGCGTACTCTTAGACAAGCAATTTATTGACCAATGAGCAATGCCGTACAGTACAAGAGGGTCATCAAACTCTCGAAAGAGCTAGCAACTCTTCCTGTTATATCATACTATTTGAAATTATACGCAGCTGAGATGATATTGAATGAAAAAGAGCGTGACCAAGAGGCTACACAATCAGTTGTGTCATTATTGGATGATATTGAAAGCTATAAAAGTCAAGTGAATGATGAGGGTACGAAGTTATTACTACACGACAATGAAAAGGCTTTGGCATTTGTTTTAAACCTTGCAATGTCAATTTACAACGGAATTTTGGTTCAAATCCAAGATGAAAGGATAGATAATGAAGTGGGTAAGGGACTTTGGTGTTGTATTGAATTATTCCAATGCTGTAAACATCTTTGGGCAGATAAGATGGATGCTGCTGTGAAAGAGCAGTGTGACAAAAGAATTAAGTATTCCAAATATTACCTTAGAAAGTTAAAAAGGGGAGAATTACAAAACCAAAAGGAAGCTGAGCCAGGTACACCTGAACCATTACTACCAACGCAAGCAGCTGAATCTCAGTCGAGTGAAGTGGAGGATGAGATCCCAACATTTGTGGAGGAAAATGAAGACCCGAAAATTAGCGAGCATCTAAAGGAAAGCAAGACCGAATTTGAAGGAGAATTATCTCCTTCTCTGAGTTCAAGCGGGTCTGTTGAAGACAGCAACCACGAAGGTGCTTCACCACTGATAGCAGAATCCCCAGAATTACCTGAAAGATTGCCTAGCCCAGTGCCAGTCAAACAAGTGCTACCTAAACCCGTGGTAAAACACGATGTTGCTACTTTAAAAGAAATTATGTCAAGAGAAGACAGAATACAAAAGGCACAACGAAGCGCAAAATATGCAATCAGCGCACTAAATTACGATGATGTAGTAACTGCGAAGGCGGAGTTGCTACAAGCGTTAAGACTTGTGGAGGCACTAGAGTCAGAGTGAACAAGGAACTCATTACACGCGAAAGGGTATTGGTATTGCAAGGAAACGTCTTTTTTTTTATTTAATGTTGCAAGTAAACTCTGTGAACAATAACATCTATAACTGTTATATTTACATTATTGATAACTTCAACAAATTGGTTCAACCAAATTAACAACGCCGTCCTAATTTGTAAATTAGCAAGCGTTTAACTTTCACTGATAGTATCAGTTTGTCTATATATACTCTATTATACAGACGAATGTAAAATCTTCTTCGGAAAATCTAATTTACAATACCTGGTGCTTGTAAAAGAGAAGAGACGGGTAGAAAAGCCAAAGGAGAAATTTGCAAACGTGTACAGCTTAGCGACGAAGCACATGCTTGTATAAATGACGAGAAGAAAGAAGAATAAGAATAAGGGATAAAGAGGGCTTTTTCATTCAGAAGAATACTCTTACAAAGCTTACAACTTCAAAGTCTTTGGCTTTTCCCATGAGTACTCTTGGTTGGTGAAGTGACCGTAAGAAGCAGTTGGTAGGTAGATTGGTCTAGCCAAATCTAATTCTTTGACAAGAACACCTGGTCTTAAGTCAAAGTTCTTCTTGATGATAGCGATAACTTCTTCATCTGAGACGGAAGCGGTACCGTAAGTGTCGACATGCAAAGACAATGGTTCAGCGATACCGATGGCGTAAGAGAATTGGACTTGAACTCTCTTACAGATACCGGCGTGAACCAAAGACTTGGCAACCCATCTAGCAGCGTAAGCAGCAGAACGGTCGACCTTGGAGTAGTCCTTACCGGAAAAAGCACCACCACCGACAGCAGCGGCACCACCGTAAGCATCAACGATAATCTTTCTTCCGGTCAAACCAGCATCACCTTGAGGACCACCGATAACGAATCTACCGGATGGTTGGATGTAGTACTTGGTGTTTTCATCCAACATGTCAGCTGGACAGACCTTGTCGATGATGTCAGTTCTTAGAGATTGACGCAAATCAGCGGTGCTGATTTCTTCAGCGTGTTGGGCAGAGATAACTATGGTGTCGATTCTCAATGGGATCCATCTACCGTTTTCCTCCTTGTATTCAACGGTGACTTGGGTCTTTGTGTCTGGTCTAATCCATGGCAAAGAGCCGTCTCTTCTGGCATCAGCCATGGCCATGTTCAACTTGTGAGCCAATAAGATGGTCAATGGCAAATGTTCTGGAGTTTCGTCAGTAGCGTAACCGAACATGATACCTTGGTCACCGGCACCCAACTCTTCCAAAGCTTGCTCGTAGTGCAAACCTTGAGCGATATCTGGAGATTGTTGTTCGATGGCAACCAAAACGTTACAGGTCTTGTAGTCGAAACCCTTGGCAGAGTCATCGTAACCAATTTGCTTGATGGTGTCACGAACAACCTTTTGGTAGTCCAGCTTGGCTGAAGTGGTAATTTCACCGAAAACCATAATCATACCAGTCTTGGCAGCAGTTTCACATGCAACCTTAGACAATGGATCCTCTCTCAGACAGGCGTCCAAAATAGCGTCAGAGACTTGATCACAGATCTTGTCTGGGTGACCTTCACCGACAGATTCAGATGTGAACAAAAAAGTTTTGATACCCATCGTGTGTTATTGATTTTATATATGTGTTGGATTCTGCAACTGTAGTTTCCGTCTCAACGATTGCACCGAATACGATCCTAACTCAACCTCAAATGCAATAGAACAAACAGCACTCTCAACTATTTTTCTGTTCTCTGTTTCAAGGAAAGAGCCACTTCACAGTATATATATGTATTTATATAATATTACACCAAAACATCAACAGAAATAATAAATTGGCCATCACAAGAAATTACAACTACACCGTTCAAACATGAACGAATATACAACCGCTAACACACAACATGCACATGCAAGCTCCGCACACACACACCACAGCCTGACTTGAATGTAAACTTGTGAAAAAAATTCGCTAAAGGGTCGGTTTTCACTTATATACTATTTCCCATCTCTCGAAGCTCGTCTAACGTCGATTAACGAAGGCATCTTTTTCCGTCCAAATTAAACACAGCTAATTCCTGTACGAACTGACTCCACACTGTGAAAGCGCATGTGATCCAAAATCGGCTGTAGCAAGTTGTGTGTAGCCGACCTTTTGCAGCAAGTAGTTTGTGTCGTCGCATGCGACTGACACCGAAAAGCTACACCAAACAGTAGAGCACAAACACGCTCTCTCTGTTCGCCTCCTCGAGTCCATGTGGGTCTGTTTGCTCTTCTATTGGACGCTTGGTGGTGGGATCTGTTGCAATTGGACGTTGGTCTCTACTCGAATAAAAGGTTACTGAGGTGTAAATAATGCAATCATTGTGTGTAATTGCGGCTCGGTAAAGGTCGGTGTAATGCTCTGCGGCCAACCCCATGTGAAACAAAAAACGAGGACTTTTTTTTTTTTGACAGAAGCCACAGTTTATGAAAGTGGAAACGGACATTTCTCGTTTCCTGTTGCGGGTTGAGGCGCGGAACAAGTGTGGGAAACTACGGGTAACGAGTATTTGGGTAGGTGTGGACTAAATATTTACGAACAGGGGAGGGGGACGGTCACGTGGGCAAGTCGGAAGTTAGTTCTCCTGCCGGTTGGTGGGCAGTTCTTTTGGACCAGTGGAAGTAAACTGCGTGGACGCATGTCAGTCCTAGAAGACATCCGGTGAGGACGTCGTACCAATGGTGTCTGTGGTCGAAGAGGCGCGAGGCCATCACTGCTGCCGTGAGCAGCGGGAGCCAGACGGTGCGCAGGTCGGTGCGTTCGACGATGCGGAACAGCATGCGGGACGCTTTGTTGGTGGACGGTTGGGTTGGGCGGGTCACGTGATTGTAGATCCACTTCCAGGCGAAGCAACAGCCGCATGCGACCATGCTGCTGTGGCCGCTCGGGGTCGATTTCATGCCCTCGACGAGGAAGCGAGTGTCGCTTTGGGTACACGCGTCTGCGACGTACGCTAGCGGCTCTGCAGCGTCTATAATAAGGCCATCCCGTGGCTGGCATCTCGCTATGAAATCGGGACGGAAGTTGCTGATCTTGAATTTGAGCACGTTGGTAAGCATTCCTGTGACGCCGACCGAGACCCACAGCATCACCATGGCGCAGTGGAAGCGGTGGGTGTTGCTTTCGATCAGCATTGACCTTCTGAATTTCCTGCTCAGGTTCGATTTCCTCCAGTCGGTTTCTGAGCTTGTACAATACGCTAAGCACAAAGTCATCGGTATCAGTACCGTCAGTAGTATGCACATGCCGCCGCTTACGAGTTCGTTCTCGACGTAGGTCCGCGAAATCGCTCTGTCATCCAGCCTGAATGGCTTGTCCATGCGAGGCATCCATGTCATTTCAGTGTACACAAAATGTGCTAGCGTACAAAATGCAACCCCGTAGTACGGCACAAATTGCCGAAAATACAGCCAGTACTCCTGCAGATCGCTCATGACCTTGAGTCAATGCTTTCTTCAGAAGCAGTTTCGAGGCCTATTGTTGAAGGATCTGTTGCCTTTATCTGACAGTGCGTCCAAAAGTGTCGGGAAGTATATCTTTAAACCTGTGTGTCTTTGAAACTAGTTAAACTCTGTTTCTTGAAGCTGGCTCTCTGCACCGACCTCTGAGCGTTATCATCGATTCGAACCATGACAATATGGAAAAGAAAATTCCCGAATACAACGCTGTTTCTAACGAGTCTCGCTTTTGTTTCGCATTGCCATTTTGTTTCGGCTTTACTTTTTCACCTCATCTCTTGCCGTTTTTGAACAGTGTTTTCACTGAAGTCCGTTACCCGGAGGTGCCCAACGCGATCCTCGTTCAAGGTTCTCCCACCGACCTATCCTTTGTTTCCCCTAAAAAAAAGTGCAGGCACATTAAGAGTAAAATGTTTGGATATATAGCAAACTAATGAACATACCATACCACTCTCTTAATCAGGAACATTTCATTGATTGAATCTGATTTACTGGCATCAAACTTTCAACAAAATCGACCAGATCTACTTGAGTCTTTTATTATTTTTTCTGTCGTTATGTTTGCTTCAATCAATTCTGCCAAGGCAATCAAAGATTCTCTAGCTTCGCATGGTGTGATCTCTAAAGTACTTCCTGATTTCACAAATAAGGGCTCAACCAGTTTGGTCATTGAGTATGCCTCCAAGCATCCAGTTGCGTTGGGAAACACCTTGTCTGTAGATGGAACTCAAGAGAAACCCGAGCTCAAGGTCACCAGCTCAGGCGATGCACAATTGGATACGGAAGCTTTATATACGTTGTGTTTGACTGATCCAGACGCCCCATCCCAGTCTGAAAACAAATGGTCCGAATACTGCCATTACTTGGAGACCAACATCAAGCTAAGCCAGGATCCCAAAATTCCGTTATCCTTGGAGTTGCAAGCGGGTAATGTGAAGATGCCTTACGTTGGACCAGGTCCACCAAAGGGTACTGGGCCACACCGTTACGTTTGGATTCTTGCCCAACAATCTGCCGGCAAGGAACCAGAGTTTATTAAAGATAGACCTACTTGGGGGTTCGAGAAGCCTGGGACCGGATTCCAGCATTACGCCGAGCTATTCAAATTGACTCCGGTCGCAGTGAACTTTTTCTACGCGGAGAATAAGTAGAATAAGACCATTCGTATTCAGTTTATTTTTATAATGAAGGTGTATACATGTATATCATAATTATATCATACTTTATGTCTATATCATACCATTAACTAAAATTTGGAAACGAGTCATCAACTTTCGGAATATTTTGTAGTCCGTTAAAAACGCCGTTAGATAACTTGGGAACTCCACCATATCGAGGTAAAGAAGGAAAAAAGAGTTCATAAGGATGGAAAATATAGGTTTCAGTGAATAATCCATAGCATGAGAAATAAAAGGTCAACGAAGGAATAGAAAACTGAACGTATGAAAAATGCGCATTTGGGATTCTGTTTGTTGACATTGGTTCGTTGGAAAATCTTGTTCGTAATTTACCCTTACGGTTCTATAAGATAGTTTTCACATTATTTTCTTAGAGTTGCATCTCCTTTTTAAAAGTAAGTCGCATGTCCGTGAATTTGCTCAAAACATGGAGTTGACCAATTCTTTGTACACTCCAATTTGGAAGTTGTCCAACTGGATTTTTTTCAAGGAAGGTGCGACAACGAACCCAGTTTGAGGTGGAAGATTATTATCTATGAGGTCTTCTTGTTGGAAGTGTTTCATCATATCCTCATACATGGCCCATTCTTTTCTTTCATTGTCGTAGTATTTGCTGTCTATCTCAAGATTATTTGGAATCGCACATAGCCATATTCTTGTTTTATAGAATTTGAACAACTCTTTTATCAACTCACGGAAATCATTACGTTCTTGACAAATGTAATAGAACGTTAACTTCTTTCTATCGAACTGGAATTCAGAGTTTAGAATTTTGATATTTAGGCTAGGCTTACCGTTGGCTGCGTTGTTGCTATTCAGAGTCTTCAATTTTAACTGTGCAATGTGGAGAGCTTTTAGTTCATCCTGGAACTTACTGTGAAGATTTGTAAAACATTCCCATGGCGTGGCAAACCGTAAAATTTGTTTGCTGGGAATAATCAATTGAGTCAATTCAATGACATCGTAGAGCTTAGGGTTCAAATCGTCTTGAGATCCACTAGCACTGTTCATTAAAGCGTCGATGAATTTAGCAGTAGGATAGTGTTGGTTCCTTGAAGTAATTAAAGAGTCAAAATGAATTTTCTTCTTCAAAAAGTTAATGAATAGAGCTAGTTTCAATTGAACAACAGGGTCGATACAAACGGCCAAATCCTTACCACGATCACCGTCGATTATAATCAAGTCATCGCGAGCAAGGTTCAAGTTGGAACCCTGAGGCAAAGATAACAATTCTAGTTTCCCATTTTTCAATGCCACCAACACCAAAGGTCTATAATGCAAATAGCTGCTAGTCGATGACCTTCTGTGCTTACCTGTTGAAACAAAGGCATCAGATTGAGGGTTATAGTTCAAGTTACAGCTCTTCAAAAAGCCTAAGAACTTTTGAACTTTGTCGCCTCTCGCTTGATTCTCAGAAGTCCCAGATATTAAAGCCTTCACACTATCAACAAACTCGTGACAAAACTTACTGGCAAAAAAGTTCTCACCGCACTCTTTGTACAATTGGGATAAGCTTTGAGAAGAAATTATTTGCCCGTCCTGTAAAAGCAAGCCGTTGTCTAACGGGAAAGTACCTTGTTGTGGCAAACCTGCAGAAACTGTCTGATGGTTGGTGTTGGTTTGCATTGAAAGGGACAACTGGGAGTTTTGCTGACCAGAAGGTGGTACCAGAGTAGAAGATGCTGGACCACTGCTGCCGCTACTGAAACTGTTGTGTTTAGCTTGGTGAAAATTTCTAGGATTTTGGAAACCGCTTCCTCCAGCGCTGACAGCACCAGATACAGATTGTCTTTGAGGGTTGAAGAACCTTTGTTGGTTATTACCAGCACCAATTGTGAAATTTGAGCCCTGGTTGTTAAAGGCGTGCCCGTGTATCAAGGCATCAGAGACGTAAGACGATCTTCTACCACTGGAATGAAGATTGTCAATAAAGTTGCTTGCATCGTGACCGAAAGTCAAGCTAGAAGGATTCACGGTGCCAGCACCATAATTACTTCCACCGGCGCTGTTCAATGGAGACAGCTGATCAGTTGGCGAGACTGTTTGGTTTAGCGCTGCGTAGTAGCTCGAAGGAGAAACTGAGTTTGCAGATGCGATAGAGCCGTTTCTAGAGTGAGGAACACCCATAGACGATGTACCATAGGCGTGACCCTGACCATAGTTTTGATTTTGATTTTGATTTTGGTCCTGATTCTGATTCTGAATCTGGTTCTGGTTTTGTTGAGGTGGGGGTCCCATACTGCCACGCATGCCAGGACCTGCACCTGGTACAAACTGAGGTGGGCCTTGCAAATGCACCGGCAGATTGTGTTGCTGCTGCTGTCCTCCACTGCCCATTACCGAATAATCTTGCGACTGGCCGGATTCGCTCAAGGGAACCATACCAAAGGGTTGGTTTCGAGGAGTATTCCCATTACCATTGCCATTGTCAAAATGGAACATCGAAGAGGACCCCGGAACGTGACCCGAACCCTGGGGTCCAACTCCAGCATCCGAGTACGACATACTGACGCTGTGCGATCCAGAACTGGAAACAGGAGAGGCGTTCGTCTGGTACATGGGGTTCCTGAACCCGCTAATAAAATCAACATTGCCAGTACCGCTGATACTCCCAGACCCATGGCCTGGGCCATGGGTCTGTTGAAACCTTTGCCCTTGCTCTTGACCCTGCCTCACCGACTTGTCATAACCACTATCTGTCCCTTGCCCTGTGCCACCCCCGGCACCAGCACCAGCACCAGCACCAGCACCGAATCCCTCCTCCATATGGAGGTTACTCCGGGCCTGCTCTCTGGCCTTGGCTGGCAAGTCCGATAGCGACTTGCCACTGCTGTTCTTAAACAAAAACTTGTCATAGTACTGCCTCAACTGCGGATTGTCCGACAACGACGTCGTACTGCTAACCTGCGGTAATTCGTTCATTCTCTCTTAAAAAAATGACACCTCTTCTATAAACCGTGGCTTGTTGAACTGCTTCGTACTCGTGGTTTCAACTGTCTTATGCAACCTATTCTTTAATTCAATCGAGGGAGCAAACTGCAAAATAAAATTTAATTATTATCACCACTTATTATACCATGGAAACCCAATGACAAAATCTAAAAAAAAATAAAATAGAAATAGTTGTTTTGTTCTGGTGATTCTGGTGATTCTTAAAGTTCCTTTATTTATGGTCGCAAGGGTAAAAGCGCACCGAATATATAACGTCTCTTTCTCCAACAGGACAGAAGCAAACTCTGCCAATACGTGTAGATACCATATACATACATATACATACAGGTCTCATAGCTGCGCTGTGCGGTGCAGCACAGTGTAACGCAGTGCTTTACGTGTGTTGTCGACGCCTGCACCCTGTCTTGCATCGGTGTTTTCGTCGATTCTATCTTTCTACATATACCGTTTTGTCACAGCTAGTGATACTGCGTCTGATTGATTCGAAGGCAAGCCCACCCCCCATTCGTCGGGCTTCGCAAACCAGTGCGAGGGTAGCGCACCGGAGCTCTCTTTGCGTGGACTCTAAATAATCGGGGGATTGCAACTCGTTTTGTCCCCAAAACTAAAACTGAAACTAAAACTGAAAACGAAAACCGCACATTGGAGCTAAGAAAAACTGGCAAGACAAAATCGTTAAGAAGCAGCGGGGTAAAAGTTGTCATGGCCAGGCTACGGATAATGGCCTTTCCCGGATTCTATTTTTTGGTTTTTACGTTTTCGTATCGCCTGTTAACTGTGGGAAAGGGAAAAAAAAAGGGCCCTTTTGTAGCACATGATGTCAGAACTCGTTCCCGAGTTGTGATTTCTTCCTGGTCACGTGTTTGGGTGTGTGTTTGTATGTTTATAGTATATGTATATGTTAAGCACGTGATGCGTGCGTGCGTGTGCGTGTGCGTGTGTATGTGTGTTGATGCGGTACCGGCGTGGGCCGTACTAGCTGGATTTGATGAATTTGTAGAGTAGGAAGTCGACTGCAACCATGATCACTGCGTAGATCCCCAAGACCTTCAGTTTGTTGGTCTGTGGTGGTGGTGGTGAGACGGGTTCTGTTTCTGGGACGGCCGGTGGTTCTTGAACGGGATTTGCTTCTGTTTCTGTTTCTGATTGTGTTTCCGGTTGTGAGATTTCCTCGGGTTCCCGTATCTTCAGCGCGTCCTTGGGCAGGTATTCTTGTCCCTCTTGTAGTACGACGCCCAGTCCCTTGACCATGTGCCAGTCCACGTGACAATGAAGTAGCCATAGGCCCGGCGAATCAGCGCGGAACCTGAGCACAGCGTAACTGTGGCCTGCGATGTTGATGCTGTCGCGGGTCATCGGCGTGCGTCCGGAAGACTTCCAGTACTGTAGATCGTCTTCGTATTTGGTGTAGGCTGCAGATGAGGGGTCGTTCCAATAGAGCGGGCCTTCGCCCGAGTCGCCAATGCTGATCACTTGGAAATGATGGCCGTGCAAATGCCATGGGTGTCTCATATGGTCGATACTGTTGATGGCAATGTCCACAGTGCCACCGTATCCAACGTCAAGGGGTTCCTTTGTTACGTTGTCCATCGATAACAGCAGTGGGACATTACTGTTTACATTCATGAAGTCGCCCATTGTGTCTCCGTTCACAAGGAACATCGAAGTATGGTATTTCTCCTTGGTAGCAGCAGAAGTTGACTGCTCGTAATCCAGAGATAGCTTCCGGTCTTTTGACTCAGGGTCAGGCAACAATGTCCAGTCGATCGGCTCGTAAATCTTGTATAGTTCAGTATGGGAGAAATCGGGCAAAGAGCTAATACGAACTGACGAAGACAGTGAAGCGATTGATAGCGGTTGTTGATATTGCAACACATGGCTTTTCGTGATATAGCCCATCATCTTACCGCATCCGTGGATGATTCTTGCGTTTTCGTTATTTGGGTCCCTTTTCACCAGGACCGTGTATCGTTGGCCCGTTGCCAAAGTCAATGTGGAAAGCTCTACTGGCTTAATAAGAATACCATCAGTCTCAATAACAACCATCTTGTGGTTCGAAATGTGGAACAGCTGCGTGTTACTGTTAGCCATGTTTAAAATCCGTAGTTTCATATACTGCGTTTCTGGGTCCACTTCTATCACCTGATCCTCGTCCTGTTTCCCATTGAATAATGATCCATCAACATGCGGGTCTGCTCCCTTGTTTGGCTGCATGAACGCATCCATTATAGTGTCATGCGAGTATTGGTACCAGTCGCTCAAAGTAATAATCTGCTCTTGGGAAACTTCACCCAGCCCAAATTCCTTCGCTACGTTGCGCTCGTGATCATCGAATTCATCACACTCAACAACGACAGGAGCCCTTAATCCTTCACCGTATTGGACCGCGTAATGCGAGTGATACCAGAAAGTACCACAAGTACTATTGGATACCGTTACGTTTTGCCAATACGATTGGTTAGGACCTATCTCATACTGACTTACACCTGGAACTCCATCGCCAAGTACAGCAGGGCTGTTGCCTGCAATAACGTCATCTCCAATAAAATTTTCGAACAGCAGTCCATGAAAATGTATGGAAGTGGGTTGTTTCAAACGGTTCTCTATCTTTAAGTTTAAGTGCTCGCCGTTTCTCAATCTCATTACCGGTTTAACAAGATCCGCATTATCATTGATGGCGATCGTTCGTCCATCGTCGTGCCTTGAAATTTGTAACGTGACGTCTATACATTGTGAAACATTGATGGATATTATAAGGAAGAGTAGCTCTATCAACATCTTCTCCGGTACTCTTAAGCAATTGGGTACCACTGTTACCTTACCTCTGATATATTCGCTACATAATAACGTATAGCTTCTCTAAGATCTGCAAGAAAGTTAACGGTTACATTCTTTAAGAATTTTGGGAGTTGATATTTTTAACTTCGAATTAATATGGGGAGACATCGTGTGAAATATATAATTTGGGAAATGTTGAAAAAAAAGGTAACAAGAAGACCCTGATGTTTAAAGAAACCTTACTGAGCTTTATGTAAACTTTAAAAACAACTAGTTGTGTTCTTGACTTGTTGTTTTATCCAGATTCGATGCTCGGGAATATCCAAAGAATGTCGCTAAAGCTGCAGAAATCAGATAGGGTTCCATTTTGGACTCCTAGGCAGCCAAAAGTCGGCAAGTTTTTACGGTATTTCGACGGGGTGGACAGAGATCCACCTACACTATTCCAACCTCTGGACATCAGAGGTATGACTATTTCAAATAGAATCGGGACATCTCCAATGTGTACTTACTCTTCAGAACATTTTGAGGCAAACAAGTATCATTTAGTGCATTATGGATCAATAAGCAGTAGTGGACCTGGGTTAGTCATCGTAGAGTCATCTGCCATAGATCCTTTGGGAGCCTCATCGCCTAATGATTTGGGTATCTACACAGAAACACAAGCGGCTACTCACAAGGAAAACATTGTAGATTGGGCTCACGTCCATAACATCAAGATAGGTGTCCAATTGGGCCATGCGGGCCGTAAGGCTAGTTTAGCAGCTCCACTAAATGGCCAATTGGGGGTTTACGTTCCGAAAGAAGAAGGTGGATGGCCCGATGATATAATGGCTCCATCCGCTGTACCATTCGATGACTCTGGTGTCACTCCTAAAGAATTGACCATCGATCAGACACGAAAAATAATCAAGCAGTATGGGATAAGTGCCAAACTAGCTGTCGAGAAAGCTGGATACGACTTCGTTGAAATCCATGCCGGTTATGGATATTTACCTTGCCAATTTTACACAAAAACAGCAAACAAGCGGAAAGACCGGTACGGTGGGTCATTCGAAAATAGAACTAGGTTTTTACTGGAAACTATTGATGAAGTGAGATCTTCTATATCTAATGAGGTCCCAATCTTTGTGAGGCTCTGCGCAGACGAAAACGTCGAAGACCCAGAAGGTTGGAAAATGTCTGACACCCTTAGACTATTACCCTCATTAGTTGAACATGGCGTCGACGTTATTGACGTTTGTAGTGGCGGATTGAATTACAAAGAATACGGTTGGGATCATCCTAACTTCTTACCGCCGAAAGAAATTGCCAAACAGATTAAAGAGCACTCCGATGGGAAAATTCTTGTGGCATCAACAGGCGGTTCACAAGATGGAGCAATTGCCAACAGTTTTTTGAACTCTGGGTCGATGGATATCTTGTTGATAGGTAGGATTTATTTGAAAAACTCCGGGATTGTTTGGCAATTTGCAGATGATTTGGGTATACATCTAGAACAGGCAAAGCAGAAAGCTTGGATCTTTGACGCGGAAGGTTATTTGAAGAAATGAAACAAAAAACGTCTAAATAATTCATTAATACAATTTATGAGTCTATATGCATGTAAGTTAAAATCTGATCAAAATGAAAACACCAGCACCTTTTCCTTCTCTAGAATTTTTTCTATTTCGTTTACAAGTCTGCTGAAAGTCTTTGTTGATCCTGACTTTTTGGTGAATTGAATAATAGATCCATTCCCTTCGCCGGCAAGCACTGCAATCTTGAAACCGGTTGACCTTAATGATAGAATGTTATCACTAGTCAATTTACCAGAAATGACTAAATTATTAGGATTCGATTCGACACTCTTTAGACCATAGTTGGTCCACTCATTCAGTAGTCTATTGAGCGCTTTGTACATTTTGGGTGCGGAAACACCAGCTTTCAGTTGAGAGTCGAATCCCTCTGGCGAAGTTTTCTTTTCAGATCCTTGGGAGAACTTTCTGAAAAAGGAGATTTTTCTCTTATTCTCTACCTTCGGTGTAATTTCTTCCAGCGGCTTACGTTCGGTATTCTTTTTGATTACGTCGTTCAGCGGCGCCTTCTTGATATTTTCAGATTTGCTATCGACTGTTTTTGATGACTTACTTTCACCAGGCGAGTCACCGATAAGCATGGAGTTCTTAGGCTTTTGTGCTTGGTCGTTGTGTTGATAAATTCCAAGTCCCAGTGCTTCGTTTTCGTCACTTTTGTTTTGTGAGTTCTGCAATGGAGGCAATGATGGTAGATTGATGTTGGATGTATCTTCCGAGCTATGATTTTTATCAGCCTTTGCAACTTCACGAACGTTCTTAGTCGCGCTTTTGTCCTCTGCTTCATTAAACTCGTAGAGCTTTGAATTTTCGTCTTGCTCTTCGACAGTCTCAAACATGAACTCCGGTTCTTCAGTGACTTTAGATTTTGAAAGATCACTTTGATTTGGTAAGGGTTCAAGGTAACTGTCATTTTTTAGGTGGTCAACAAGATTTGTAAAAGAGTTCTTCGTTGAGTACATTGACAAGACAGAAAATCTTTTGTTAGAGGATGAAAAATGCTTTGATCTTCTGGTAAATTGCGGAACTTCAACTTCTGACAATTTTCTTGGCTGAACTTGATCTTCTTTGAGAGTTGCGATCGCTTTGGCATTTTTGGGGAGCTCTTGAACTTCGTATGTCGGTGTATGTTTCTCAGAATACTTTTTAAGTTGTTCACGCCTTTCCTTGGTTGCTGATTCCTTTTTCGCCTTATCGAGCTCGGCATTGAGATTGAATTGAGAACCTAAAAATTTCGAACGTCTGATCGTTTCAAGAATGTTTCGTTCCTTAGACACCACACTATCAGCTATTTCGGTGGAAAATCGGTTTTCAGCGGCAATAATACCCGGATCAAGTCTGGAAATTGGTCGCGTTTGTAGGGAAAAGTTTCTTGTGTTAATCACATTGTTAATATCGTTTTTGATACCAAACGTGCTATCTCTTTTGTTTTCAGGTACAGTGTTTTCCAGTGGGGCTGACACAGACCTTGCATTCGCAGCATTTCGCTCATTAGAATTTTCTTGTACAGCCTCGTATTCGGCTTTCAACTTAGCAATTTCATCCTCCATTTGATCTTGAAGTTCTTTTTGTCGTTGCGACCTTTCTTGCTCCTCTTGTTGGAGCCTTTCTTGCTCTTCACGCTCTTTTAATTCGCGCTCTTTCCTCTCCTCCTCCTCTTTCTTGCGAGCTTCGTTAACCTTTCTCTCCAAGGCTTCTTTCTCCTTACGTATTTGTTCGTATTTTTCATGTTCGAATATCTGGTCCATCAATGTTGCAAAATCTTGACTGGTTCTCTTGGTTTCCTTTTCAATGTATTCCCATTCACTGTCTTCGGAAAGCTTAGCATATGTCGCGATCAATTTGGTCGTTATCGACCCACGTTTCATATTGGGCAACAGAGAAAATCTTTTGGATTGCCTCTTAGATTGCCTCTTGTAGTCACGTAGCATCTCTTTAGGAACTGGGGGAGCAGCACTATCATTGATTCTGGAGATCCTTTTATGAGAAGTTGGCGTCGGAGAAGATGAATTAGAGACTAATAATGAAATTCTCTTGTTGGACGAGATTGACTTACTCAAACGTCTACCCACAGACCCATTCTTAACTGGCGAACTGTGTTGGCTATTCAGTTTTTGAATTGATACCGGTCTTTTATGAGAAGACGAAGCAACAATTATTGAAGTTCTCTTTTTCTTTGGTGTGGTGACAGGGGAGTCTGCTTTGTGAGGGGAGGGAGAATAACCAACATACATTAGCGAATTTGAGGAAGCGGATTGTTTCTTTTGCAATTCTTGTTGTTTCAGCTGGTCTTGTTGACTGTCATGCTTGAACCTGTGCAATAACGCGTAGAAGGTTTTTTCTAAATTAGCGCCGGGTGCCTTTAACTTCAGGCTAATGTCTTCTTTGTTTCTGCCATGCCATAGGACAACCAAATTCTGCAAGATTGTTTCATCAATATGCTTATTTCCTCCCTCTAGTGACAGTGGGTTTAAGTAGGTGTCTTCACGAGGTAGGTTTCTGATAGATTTGGAGTCTTTAATGCTTGGGTATTTTCTCAAAAGAGGATGCTTCAAGATTTCTCTAGTTTTAATTCTTTGTTCGGGGTCCACAGTCAAAATCCTTGCAATAAGGTCTAGCGCTTCGCGCGATATTTCGTCTTCTTCAGGCATCTCGAACCTACCGCTCTGAACCTTCAAAAGTAAATTTCTGATGTTACCATCTTCTTCATCAAAGGGCAATCTGCCAGTGAGAAGAGCGTATAAAATTACACCGCAAGACCAAACATCTGACTCGAATCCATGATATGGTAAACCAGAAACGATTTCTGGGGCAGCATAATGAGGGGAGCCACAACTCGTTTCCAGTAGTTTATCTTTTGACTCAAGAGCAGCCATCCCGAAGTCCGCTAATTTGACATTGAACTTATGATCCAGCAAAAGATTTTCCGGCTTTAAATCACGATGAACTATACCTAACGCGTGGCAATATGATATACCTATGATAATTTGTCTGAAAAACCTGACAGCTTCGTTCTCTGGCAAAGGTCCTCTTTCCACTAGCAAATTGAATAGCTCTCCCTTTTCGACATACTCTAAAACCATGTACAAATCTTTAGAAGTTTCCCAAACGTCGTACAGTCTTAGCACGTTCGGATGATTCAGCAATTTCATGATAATGATTTCACGTTCGATACCGTATGGCAAGACATCAGGATCGTTTCCCCCAATTATTGTCGATCCTTGAGCGTTGAAGATGGATTTTGATATAATTTTAACTGCGGCTTGTTGCCCGGTTGTTTCATTGAAGGCCATCACGACTTTTCCGGTCGAGCCAACACCCAGTGTTGACCCTAGTTTCCATGGACCAATTGTGTCTCCTTTCAATGTGGTTATGCCGTTACCGTTCATGTTCCTATGCTGTTTTGTTGCTGTTTTTCCAATTGAATGTTAATTCCAAGACGCGTTATAGTTTCGAGGTCAAGCTGTAATAATATTATGAATAAACGAATGAATGTGTTGTCAATTTCAATTGATATTTTCAATAGTGTTGGTGTGGCTCAGTGGCTGGATGACTTCCCAACGGTATTACTTGATCGACGTGTTGTTCTTAAATGAATTCAATGGAAGATGTACTAAGTGGGACGAAAAGCTTTTCCACTGTCTTTTATTATATCTCCTAATATATTTACCAGGTAGAAGATTCCGTTCTATTCCTTCAAGAATATATTCTTCCTGCAGAAAAAAAAAAATATAAAAAGATGCACTGTAGGCTAAATTTCAATGCTCAGCGATAGAAATACCTGGCGTTTTGAAGTATCGTTAGACAAATCCTGTTAATGAACTAATATTTCTTCCACTTTAGGTAAGATAGCTCTTCAAAATCATTACTGTAACAGTTATACTAATTGAAAAAGAATGTTGGCTATATTGAAACCAAAGCAGTAAAAAGAGTTCGATGAAAAAAAAAAAAAGACATAAAAACGCGAAACTCGGTTCGAAAGGCCAGGTTTTTTTTTTTATCCCTTCGAAATTGATATTCAGGTGGAACGCTACGCTACGGCAAGAGCCTCAGCTTGAGGTCCAACTAATCCTCAGTCAACAACTTTCTTGTTCTGTTTTCTCTTATTTCTGGGTTTTTTTTTTTGAGTTTTTGGCGTCTTCTCGGTCTGTGCTGCTGTCTACCTACGATGAGCAGTGAAAATTCTTTATCAGTTTTATCAATTAAAGCATTGTTTATTATCCCTTTTACACAGTAGAATTATACTGTAATGAGCAAACATATATATTTTAAAAACAAAAAGACTGGGCTGCGCTAGTAGTTTAACGGGTTCAACGAGTCCAACAGTCAGTGCACCGCCATGAGATATATATCGAGAGAAAAACAGGAGGCAGCCTCGTAAGGAGTTAGAAGCTGCCACCGATTTGCTCTCTGTGGGCTTCGATGATATCGTTATCCTCCATATCCAAATCCTCAGGGGTTTGATCTGGTAGTACTCGCACACCGTCGTATAAGAATCTTAGCGATTCAATTTCCTTACCTTGTCTCTTAGCGAAGGCCTCCATCAATCTTTTCAAAGGAGTGGTCTTTTTGATTTTGAAGAAGATCTCACTGGATCCATCAGAGACCTTTAAGTTGATATGTGTTTCAGACTTGACATCTGGCTTCTGTTCTTGTTCTTCTGACATTGCACCGTGAGTGTCCGTATCGATGGTACTATGTGTGTGTGTGTGTTTTTTCCTGCAAATTGCTAAGCGATTGCAAACCCAGAAGTGAATGTAAGCTTACTCTAATTCCCAAAAGGCGACCTATTCAACGCAGTCAGTATAGTATAGTTTTCACTTTCTAGCAAAAAAAAAATATATATATGCTTGAGTTTAAATCTTGGAATCCTATTGCAGGTGAAAGTATGTATGATGCATGTAGTGTAGTTTTCATCAATCAATCATACAAATCTCTCCCGACATTAACAACCAACAAAAATACTTAGGGGAGGGCAGGGTAACAGCCGAACACGCCTTTTTGCACCAATTTCTGCACACACACACAGGGAAAAAGAAAAAAAAACGAAAGAAGGGTAACAACAACAAAAGAAATGACGGGATGGTCACATGACGGTAAGGTTTTAGAGGTTCGTGTGTAAAGAGGTTACCCGGACCCGTCCGGGTAACCGACTTGCTTGTTTAATTCTCTTCCCCATCCCATCTTCCTTCCGAAAGCGGAGTCCTGCAGCGGTTCCGGCGCTCAGCGTTTGCGTCTGCCAAGTGGCATTATAGTCTTTTCTTTTTCACTCAAAAAGAACAGCACCGTAGAACCCGCCATGGCAGCCTTCCGCGAAATAAGCCGAAAAAGAAGCGACCCTTTTTCCCCTATGTGCACAAAAAGACCCGCACGAGGTTTTCGGGCACTAAACGCTCCGCGGCCCGAAGTGCCGTAAGTGCATATTGGTTTCCAGAAGCACGACCTGTAATGAATTTCTTTTTATTCCCGTTTCCAAGCGTTCGCTGCCCTTGCAGCCATACCTACGTGATGGACGAAAGTGCCGCTACGATTAGGAAAAAAAGAATGGCTGGCGCTTACGAAAGACGAACTGGAAACCTGCACGTCGGAGCGCGAGTGAAGATCAAAAAGAAAAGAATGACGGTGTGTGGGTTGTTTGAGGTCATGTTTACGGCTCTTCTTTTTGACATGGGCAAGCTTCTGGCATTGGCCGGCTTGAAAAGTGTTCTCAAGGCACTTTTCCACGGCAAAGTGCATTGAGGGTTTAGTCTCGTTGCGTTGGCTTCTGCGTGGTGTGGTACGGTAATAAGCATTCTTTCTTTTAATGGAAAAAAGCTCGCTGTAAGGTTACCGAAGTCTGCCAAAGAAACTGATTTCAAGAGGGAACACAAGGTGATGAGCTGGCGCGATATGGCCACATGAGACGTATTTGAAGGTGCCCATCGGAGATGTGCTACAGGTTGGCAGACACGTTTACCAAATGGGCATTGGTTGCTCCCCGTTTCTTCTTGTCCCCAGAGTTTGTTGGCAGTGTTCGTTAATTCAGCAAACCGCTTCAATTTCCATTCGCTGAAATCTCAATGCGAAACGATACGCTGATACGGAATACGAAGTGGTCTCACTGGTGATTATCGGGGACTCACAGCATTGGGAATCAGAAAAAAGTAAGTTACAGAGACCTGAAATGTTTTGTGATCAGTTTTTTTCCTCTGTTGAAAACATGGTATGTATATAAGTGGATGATTATACAGATGACACTTATTTACTTTGATCTGCTATGGTGTGAGGAAAAGCATTTCGGGCAGATTCGGCTACAACGAAGGTAGTATCTCCAATACACACTTCATGATGAACGGTGCCTCGAGTTCCTCTGACAAGGATTTCATTAGTCCCGCTATCAGTGATAATAAACAGAATGACAAATCAGACACTATAATAAATTCAGAAGGTTTCACCAGCAACGATGGTGAAGTTGAATACTATGAAAAGACTTACTCCAACGGCGACGACTACGGAGACTCATCCAAATCCACTGTTTGGCGTAGGTTTAAGGACTCCTTTAAGAGAGCCGATCACGTCAACACAAATATACATGGTTCCGCTGAGTTAGAGTTGAATCCATCGCAGAGTCTTGTACCTGAAAAAGGTGCTAGCTTGAAAAGAGATATCAAAAAGAGACATGTTATCATGATGTCCTTGGCTACAGGTATCGGTACCGGTTTGCTTGTTGGTAACGGTAAAGCCTTGTACACCGGTGGGCCTGCCGGTTTAACTATTGGTTATGCTATTATGGGTTCTTGTCTATATGGTATTATCCAAGCTGCCGGTGAGTTAGCTGTTGCATACCCAACTCTAACTGGTAACTTCAATAACTATCCCTCATTCTTGGTTGACCCGGCTTTGTGTTTTGCTACTGCCACCTTGTACTGTATCCAGTGGTTGTGTGTCTTTCCATTGGAAATTATTTCTGCTGCCATCACCATTCAATACTGGAACACATCTATCAATCCAGACGTCTGGTGCGTAATTTTCTATGTGGTTATTATCGTTATCAATATGTGCGGTTCGGCTGGTTATGCTGAAGCTGACTTTTTCTTCAACACTTGCAAAGTGTTGATGTTCGCCGGTTTTTTTATTTTGGGTATAATTATTAACTGCGGTGGTGCTGGTAACGATGGATACATCGGCGGATTATACTGGAACACCCCTGGTTCGTTTAACGGTGAAACCAGTATCGCTAGATTCAAGGCTATTGTTTCAACTTTAGTTACTGCTGCTTTCGCCTTTGGTGCCACTGAATCTGTGGCTCTAACTGCCAGTGAACAGGCCAGTCCAAGAAAGGCCATTCCAAGTGCTGCTAAACAAGTCTTGTACAGAATTTTTGCCATTTACTTGTGCAGTATCATCCTTATTGGGTTTTTGGTTCCTTACGATTCCTCAGAATTGATGGGGTCTGGCAGTTCCTCTGTCCATGCTTCTCCTTATGTGATTGCTGTTGCCTCTCATGGTGTCAAAGTGGTCCCATCCATTATTAACGCTGTCATCATCATCTCTGTTTTGTCAGTCGGTAACTTCTCATACTACTCCAGTTCCCGTATTTTACTATGTTTGTCAGAAATAGGTTACGCTCCTAAGTTTTTCCAATACGTTGACAGACAAGGTAGACCTCTATACGCCATGATTGTGGGTGCCCTTTTCGGTTGTATTTGCTTCGTAAGCGCATCATCTGAGCAGGAAACTGTCTTCACATGGTTGTTGGCTATATCTGGTTTGTCTCAGTTGTTCACCTGGTGTCTCATCTGTATCTCTCATGTTAGATTTAGAATGGCCATGAAAGCTCAAAATAGATCTTTGGGTGAACTAGGTTTCAAGTCTCAAGTCGGGGTTTGGGGTTCTTACTACGGGATCTTGATGATGATATTGGTTTTGATTGGTCAATTTTGGGTTGCTCTTTTCCCAATTGATGGTGATGGAAAACCTGATGCTGAAAACTTCTTTGCCAACTACTTGGGTTTCCCAGTGTTTCTTGCGTTGTACTTTGGCTTCAAGATCTACAAGAAGGATTGGAGACTTTTCATTCCCTCTAATGAAGTCGATCTTATCTCTGATAGAAAGATCTTCGATGAAGACATCCTGAAGCAAGAAGATGAGGAATACAAACTGAAAATGAAGCATGCTCCCGTTTGGAAGAAATTTGCAGATTTCTGGTGCTAATCTGCTTTCAAGGGCTTTGTTCAACCCATTTGCGATGTCCTCGTAATCCGTCATTATGAACAATTTTCACGAACGTCATTTTTTTTCCCTTTTCTACGTCGCGCCATCCAGTCAATGAACCCTGTCGATGCAACAATCTGAACAAACAAGTGGGCTCATTCAGCAACGTTTCCAATGAGGAAAGATTTGTAGAACTAAATACTGCATAGGATGTATATTATTCAGGTACTGTAAAAACCAATTAATGTCCAATCTACTGAAATACCTGTCAAAAGGGCGTCTTGTACAAAACATAGACAACGCATTGTTCACTAACGTCATACCGTAAACAAACCGATCATTCATCATAAAAATGGTGTATTTATTCATCACCATCATCTGCAGAATCTAATCTATTGGTGAATGTCACTTTTTTCCGGTATGCCTCAGATATTTTTGCTATCGATGAAGGTATATATCCATGCGGTTTGTAGAAGTTGATTGGCATCTCCAAAATTTCTTCGCCGTTTACAATAAACGATCTTTCAGATTTGTAATTCCAGCACAAGTCGGAACCATTGTAAAGTTCCGGTTCAATTTCCTGTAACAGTTGGCCGTGTAAGGACGTATTGTCAGATTTATCCAACAAAAAATCGCTTAACAACTCTACAGCAGGGACGTAGATATAATCATAGTCAGTCCCCTCGTGATAGTCACAAGTATCAACGCACAAAACTCTACCCAATGGTAAACTAACTGCATCCTGACCACTCTCATTTCCCGTAAGAAGCTCAACATCGAAAATCCACTTACAATCGACGATCGATTGTCCCGTCTTCAAAGAATTGATGGTAGGTATATCAATTGGTTTTTCTGTCTCGAATTTGATTAAATATAAGCCTTTTTCATCAAGAATATCATTTAACGGTAGCTTAATAGCTTTGTCGAAAAGCACGTATTCAAAACTTTCCTCCTCATCCCCTATAGTAACGGTAATTTGGGCATAAAATGGTGTACTTTTGTCTTTATTAGGTTCATCGAGTTGCACCCAAAGTCCGAATTTCTGTACCGAGCGACTCCACTGTTCAGGTAGTTGAAACGTGTAAGATTCGTCAAGTCTTAGAGCAGAAACTCCGGTATTCAATCGCAGCGAGGGGTTGCTGACCCAGTATTGGACCAGTTTCCACTTTTCGGCCACTGTGACATCCTGAGCCTGTCTAGAGAAATGCTTCAAATAGGAAAAGCACCATATCGGTAGATAACGATGAATTGCTTCATCAGTTGCGCCGAGCAGAACTTTGAACCACTCGATGATTTGACGTGACTCCGGATCGTCTGATAAAGGCAATATAGCTTGGAGATCTTGGATAAACTCACTCATCTGCAAAAGTATTTTTAAAGTTCTGATAAACCTTATTAGCTATCAATGATTGAAATAAAAAGAATTTAATATTCCACGCCCGTCGTTTTATGAACCAATGTCCACTTCCTTTGCGAGTCGCTGACTATAACGGGCTTATTCGATGACAAGGGAATTCGTTTTAAAATGATAGTTGGCAGTTTACCAAGTCCTCATTAGTTGAACAAACTTGCAAACATTAGGCACTTAGAGCTTTGTGATCATGTGATCGCTTTGTTTTTCTTCAGCCGTTTGTTCAAATCGATAATTGTGAAATTCGAGTCCGAAGATACACGTGAATGAACGCACGCACACCCTAACGAAATTTACTCGGGTCGCTTGAAAGAATAGCCACAGATGACCTGACTCGTTTTCTGAAACCCGTCTGAGTTTAACATACAATCTTGCACCATTACGTTACCAAGCTGCTCGTACCGTAATTTCCTTGGCGATTTTCGAGCACACCCTAACTGTGGTTCGTCAGACTTTCCATTTTTTTTTCAAGTGAGCTCTTTTTGTCAGTTTTTAGTAAGTCTTTTAGTAATAACTCTAGTAAGCTCTAATAAGTCATTTAGTAATAAAATAAAAAACACCACTCTGAAGCGAGTATTATATGGGAAAAATGGAAGTTGACTGTTGTGAGAAAAGCCACCACGGGAAAATTGGCAGCAGGGTGCAACAATATCTAAGGTGTAGACTTTGGTAATCCTGAAACAAGCTTGATTCGTTCGGCTTTTCTTTCTAAGCATTTTAACGTCGAATATATAAAGGGCTCCAATCTAATCACATTTACATTCATCTTCGTTGTTATGTTAAAAACTAATTGTTATTATCATGTGTAGTAAATGCAGTGTAAATCTGTACACCTTACAAACAACCGCGAGACACGATGTCTGCCACAGTTCAACAATTCTTGAAAGCCATTGCTGCTCGTCGCACAATCTACGCCTTGAAGCCCGAGCTACCATCTAATGTATCTATCAGCGACATCCAAGAAGTTGTCCAAGCCATTATCAAAGACACCCCAACTTCTTTTAATGCCCAGGGAAACAGAGCTATTATACTGACCGGTGACTCTCACAAAAACGTGTGGAACTCCGTTGTTGATGCCATTGAAGGTGAAAGTGGTAAGAAAAGACCAACATCCGCTAGAGACGAGGCATATGGCTCTATCATATTTCTGACCGATGACAAGACCACCGAAAAGTTGCAAACGGATTTCCCTGCGTGGTCTGCTATTTTCCCATCTTTTGCTGACCACACTACTGGTTCAGCTCAAATATCTACGTGGACCGCTATAGAGTTGCTTGGTTTAGGTGGTCATCTTCAACACTATAACGGCTATGTCAAGGCTGCCTTACCAGAAGGTGCAATTCCTCAAGAATGGACTGTTCAAGCACAGTTGGTTTTCGGTACTCCAGCTGCCCCACCCGGCGATAAATCCTACATCGAAAACCCAGTAAAGATTTTGAACTAGCTAGCTTCTAGGCCCAAAAATTAGCCAGTGACTTACGAACAAATATCAATGGATATCAATTTGTGTACTTAAGTATGAATAGATAAATTCCATTAAAACATCATAGAGAACCGTTTATTGAATAAGAAGCCAATAGCGTTTCCAAAATATCTTCTCAATTACTTCATTCTTCAATATTAAACTATTTAGTTGCCTGAAGGCACAGCCCTGGAACAATGCCGCGGTTCTCGTTGAGGTAGCTAGGTTCATCCAAAGAAGTTTGCTGGCTGATTGAAATTCTTTCTACTAAGCACCATCCGTCGGTGTGTTTTGCAAGTACCCTGACCAACTCGCCCTTCTTTATGTTTATTTCATCCATTAAGACTGCTTGATAATCCTTAACGACTAAATACGATATTGCTTGTTCCTCGATTGTTGATTTTCTAGCAGACTGTACATCGTGAAAAGAGCTTCGTACACTCACATTATCCGCAATTGATCTCTCCTGTAGAGCTAATGTAAAAGGCATGGTTGGAGGTTTTGGTAATGGCTTGGTTTTTGATATCTTATCCAGTTTCAATAAAGTCGGGTACACCGGTTTCACGCTTTGGTCAATGACTTGTGGTTTAACGATTGCGTGCTGAATATGTGCTTTATATTCATGTACCGGTATCTGACTTGATTCCCTGACATTTGGCGATGGTAACGGTTTGATGGCTTCGAATGGTGACTGAGGGACATTGGGAAGCATCGGCGATATTTCAGTGTATGGATCCTCTCCAAGAACTGTGACTTTGCTTTCGTTTGCTCGTGATAGTATATTCAACTGTTTTAAGTGGATGGTAGGAGTTTTCACGACCTGGATTTTATCGTGTATCAAAGTAGATTTGGTCAAAAACCATCTTGAAAGTGGCGATTCGTAGTTCCATTTTTTGAAGGATGGTGCCATATATTTTGGGAGTTGTTCTAAACCCGTTGATGAATTTGAGTTGTCATTTCCATTATTTTTGTGGCTGCTTCTGTCAAGTTCTCTGTAAGGATTACTTGTGAATACCACTTTTTCTGGGGTTTGAATAAGTTGAGGATGTGAAATGTAAGGTTTGCTCACTTTGTATGTGATTCTGGAAGACATGCCGGTGTCGTACGTCGAATTTTGTTTTTCATCAGCAGTTTGTGCATTATTCGATTCGTCAATTCCCTCTTCTCCATAAAGCTTCGTAACGAACCAGTTCGAGTCATGAGAAGGCAAGCTCTCCTTATCTATAACTTTTCGGGATTCCGACCTACGATAATATAAGAATCCCAACACAATACCCAAGCCAACCACAAAAAGAGCTATTGGCAATCCTATTGCCAACCCTAATATTGTCCCGCTAGTGTTTCTGTCATCAGATGTAGTGGCAAGGCTTTTCAATGGGGTTCCGGATGAAACTGATGCCGTTGAACTGCTTTTCAGTGCAACAGTGCTAGAGTTATGATATTTTGATGTTGTTGATTGAACTGATTGTGAACTTTCAATAGTAGTGGTGATCTGATTGGTAAGTGTTGCTGTCTCGACGTTTCTATTTACTTGCGTTCCAGTTACAGTCGAAACAGTAGTCAAGGCGTAAGGAACGGTGTTTGACGCTCGAAAGTATTGATCTACATATAATGTCTTGATCACTGTAGCTTCATTATGAATGACAAGTTGGTCTATCTGAGTCATCGTCACTGTGTGCACTTCTGTGGCTATTTCCATCGCGCGCTGAGTTCGTATGTGTTTCCACCATGGAAAAAACAAACGTTTAAAGCGGACTTCATCATGGAAGGGAGGCCAGCCTGGTGAATACTAACCCATTTGGGCTATGTTAAGTAGAGCAACCTCATGCTACATCTGTTATTTATACAGTTTCAATACTCAACGCGCTTGCACACTTTATGTTTCACACTTCCCAATTGGAACTTCATCTGGGCAAAACCATTTATGCCTGAATTCTGAGATTATGCGCAACGCTCTAAAATTGGACTTAACGGTTTAGTCAAGTTTCATAGTTGATTCGGTATTATACGCTTTCTGGCGCAGAATATTGGCGGACAGTATCAGTTGTTCTTTAAAATATCATTCTAGTGTAATATTCTGCAGTCGTGATAGTTTCTCTGAGTTTGTGGGGATTTTCTTTTTGAGTAACCTGAAACAAATCTGCCGATGAAACCAATATAAGGTAAAAAAAAGGATTTTTTAGAAAAGATCGCTGTGTAAAATGTATATTGTTGCGGCAAGCCACATCAACGAGTTTAGTAGCTGTAAAAGTAACTCCATCCAGCTGCTTCAAATCAAGAGATATGCAAACGAATTTTGGATGGACCTTCATAAAAAAGGAACACTGCCCTCGTGACCTTTAGCTGCCCATGTGAGCATTTGATAAATTCGGTCACATGATGAAGACGAATACATCCATCTCGGCCTTAATAATATAGTGCCTTACCCGAAATAATCAGCAGAACAAAGACATTGAGCGAAGAACACAAAATTAGGGTTCACATACTAATTCTTGGAATTACTTCCTACTTCCAAATCAGTCAGATTTCAAGAATTTTTTATTCTCTGCTTGTGACCAATTCATTTTAAATCGCGACGGGCCTTGTTCTATTTTAAAGCCCCAAGAGCTCAGGCATTGGCTAAGGATTAGCAAAATAACAAAGTCATGTGTCGTTTCATTCCGCCAAGCGGCTATGCATACTAGACATTTTGCTCATTGATCTTGCTATTACATTGCCATAATAAGCAGAGGCCAGGTACGAGTGGCAGCTAGATCCCACTTCTGCACTCGACTAGAGATTTAATAGCAGTACATCTAATGGCTCGCATTGTCAAACTTTCTTCTGTTTGCTTTCAAAATTGCGTCGAAACCACAATTGCTGATCTTCAAGATGCTGCATTGCCTATTTCCTCGCGTATCTGGTTGACAGAAGCTTCGAGGACCTTACAAATAATTATACCTTCAACAAATAAATCGGAGAATACAGATGCATGCCACAAGAGAACAGTATGTAGAGCAGCAGCCACGGCGTTAAGCGACATTTGATGCAAGTACGATGATAACGCAAAGTGCCTTGAAACACAATTAATTGTACCTCCAGAATCATGCTAGCTCTACACGTGGTGTTTGGGTGGTTTTGGAAAAATCGAACGATCCATAGAGCGGAAAAATCACGCTCCTTTTCAGGTACACCCAGAGCGAGATGCAATGCAAGCATAGGAGCTACCCACGTACGACAAATACGCAAATTCTCTGCTACTAATCAGATTCGAGATTTCATAATCCCCCTCCTGAGTTCTAATATGACTTTCCAACCCACATTTTTCAGTTACCATACCGACCAGTCTATTGTACTACCTGCTGCCGTGTGAAAATACGTTGGAAATAACCCTATGCAGTTTCGAGAGTCAAACGGTACGTTCCTTGAAATACTTGCGGTGACGGAAAAAACTGAAACGTTCAACAAAATATCAGCTTCTTGTGCTAGAAGCACCCTCAGGGTGCGCCTATTTCTGTGCTGTTATTATTCATTGGCTTCTCAGAAACCATAACCACTTACTCTAAAAAGTTTACTGAAGAAAACTGGTGGGTGGTCTGTACAAAAACCGACGAAGCAGTTTCTGCTTCGTCGCTTCGCTTTTTTCTGTATACAGCGGCATTTGTTATTGTTTTCTCTGCTTTGCCTATAGGAAAAGGGAGGAGGAAATAGCTAAACGAAAATAGCTTTAGCCACACGTAGAAAAAAAAGCCGGTTGAAGTCCTGGAGACTGGTCCGGTTATTTTGTTTTTGCACTGTGTATAATGTACACCTGTTTCCGTTAGGAAACACACCAATATCTAACGCTGTACCGTTTGCGTTTGCGTTTGCGTTTGCGTTTGCGTTTTACGTTCGGGCTGTTCGGGTTCCGGTGCCCTTCTCATCCGCTCCGGTATCTCGGCAAGTTCCGTAATCATATCGAAGTACTAGGCCTGTGGTTAAGGAACAAGCCGAACCCTGGCATACTGGAGTAACATCCGCGAAGAACTTTGCTCGAGATTTTTTCGAAGCTGCGTTTGTTTTTGTTTTTGTGTTTTGTTTTGCTTTTCCTTGCTTGTTCGTTCCTTTTTTTGTTTTTTTCGCATACAGAGAGAGCACCATATTTGTCTGACAAAACTCTCAGTTACGGGAACTCCTGAATTTTCCGGCTACGGACCGTTCCTGGTCCTGGTACCTTGCTGTAAAGTCTACACCTTACGATGGCCATGACATCACCGGGGTCTCACATTTCTGGCGTTAAACTCATGTAAGTTCGTGGTAATGGCTGTTATTATTGTTTTTTTCAAATACTACGGCCGTGGGTTGCTTATGCAGCTGTAACATCGACAGTGACATGCTGACAGCGAAGTATTTGCGATAGGACACTTCGGACAATCACAGCGGTTTACACTAAGCCTTGCCCCGCATCATCCGCTCTTGTTATGACGGCCTGTCGACATCTCGTAGCCCGTTTTTCCCCCAATGCCTAACTACTTCTCAACCTTTCCAGCTTGTGTTTTTTTTGTTTTTTGGTTCTTTTGTGCAACCTGCCTGCCGAGGGTATTATGTGTTCCTGCAGTCTTGTTTATTTCTTAGAGATCTGGTGCAGCAATAATTTTGTTTTTTTTTTTGTTTTTTTTTTTTGCACAGTTTCAAAATCAATGAATGCAGGTGGGAAGTGGTCGCTGGTTTTCCAATCTCTGTGCCTACATGTTTGTGCGGCTGACGAAAGCCTGGTAGTTCCAACCTAGATTAGTGGTGCTTCGACCGCAATAATCAAAGTTGGTACATTTTTGGCGTTTTAATTGAGTGAAGACACCGTAGTACATGCAAGTCCAATTGTTATTAATTCGCTTCCTCTTCTTCAGACGCCCGTAGGAATCGTTGGAATTAGTGCGTACCGTTCGAGTCCAAGGTTTGTTCAGGTCCACGAGATGGGCTGATAACATTTGGCGGGCTTGCACAGGTACGCTGCTAGCTACGAAAACGGTTCCCCTACTGCGTGTTCAGAAAAGGGCTATTTGGGTAATAGCTTGCGAAGGCAGCTGTCATATGTATGTCAAGGGGAATTTTGCTGTTCGCGTTGGAAGGGAAGGGCGGAACTGAGTTACTGCACTCCAGTCAACTCAACCCGTCGTTGCTGGGACTTTGTTCTTTTCAGGAATTGTAATAACTTATTGGGTTTTGGGTGAACATCCACAAGTATATATAAGCGACAGGCCGAGCAACATCAATATTGAGGGGAGTCTACACCATTACTATAAAGTATACTTACTGTTGTCATATGAATACATACCCGAATAGGTTTGATTAGTATACAGTATACACTCGTTGCAAATTCACTGAATACTACATCTTATATCTGGAGTTAATAACAGACAAAACTTCACAAGTAATACAACAGAAAATTATGAAGTTCAATTCCGTTATTGTTTCTTCGTTTCTCGCTGCCATGGCGCTGGCGCAAAGTACAGCCACTTTAGACCTGACAGTTGAAGCTACTTTTACCAGGTTGACCAAGCCGGGTGTAACGTTATCTGATGATGAAACATCTGCCACTGTTACAGGCACCGCCAGCGACGCTGCCAGCACTGGGGCGTCTACTGCTTCTTCAAGTGCGACTTTGTCGGGCTCAGTTCCATCAAGCTCCGTTACAGGTGGAGCATCTTCAACAGACTCGGCTTTCGCCAGCTCTGGTGCCACGGATTCTGCCCCAGTTAGCTCTGGTTCCACTGGCTTGACTTTATCTGGTGTTGTTACCTCAAGCTCTGCTGCTCCTTCTTCAGCACTTTATAGCAATTCTTCTGCTCCAGTTGGTTCGTCCACTCTGTTGACTGCTATCAATTCAGGAGATTCATCGGAAGCTGTTGCTGCTACCCCATCTACCGATGAAATCTCTGGCAGTGCTACAACTGGTATTGAATCTTCTAGTATCGAAAGTCTTTCAACTTCTGCTCTTGAATCCGGTTCTATCAGCTCTTCGGTTGCCCCCTCATCTGCTGTTTCCTCATCTGCTGCTTCCTCATCCACTGCTTCCTCATCTGCTGCTTCCTCATCCACTGCTTCCTCATCTGCTGCTTCCTCGTCGGCCTCTTCAGCATCTACCACTTCCACTTTATCTTCCACTTCTGCTTCTTCTACTTCTTCCACCTCTTCTGCTTCCTCCACCTCTCCAACTTCCACCTCTTCTGCTTCTACTTCTTCCACCTCCACATCTTCCACTTCAACAACTTTATCCTCAACTTCTGCTGACTCGCAAGCTACCAACACGTCTGTGGTTATTTCTGATGAAGATCGTGTTAACGTTTTGAATAGTCACAATGACTATAGAGCTCTGCACCAGGATACCGACCCGCTAGTCTGGAACGATGACTTGGCTGACTACGCCTACGAGTATACCCAAAGTTTGATCGGTGGTAGCTCTGACCCATGTAACTACGTCTTGGTTCACTCCGGTGGTTCGTATGGTGAAAACTTAGCTGCTGGTACCAACTCTGATCCAGTTGACTTGGTCGGTCTTTGGTACGATGAAATTGAATACTACGACTACAACAATGTGACTGGTGTTTCTCATAATGGTCACGATGTCGGTCATTTCACACAATTGGTTTGGGCATCCAGCACTGAAGTTGGTTGTTCTGTTACGAAGTGCTCTTCTGGCGCAGTGTACTTGATTTGTGAATATTCTCCAGCTGGTAACATCAAGGTTATCGGTGGTGATGATGACTACATATTATACAAAGAAAACGTCAAGCCTTTGATTACTTGAATCTAGTAACGACCATTCGCTTTATGACATGAAGAAACTTATTTTCGATGACCTAATAAAAGAAATACCCCCATCCCCCCCCCCCCCCCCCCCCCTTCACCCTTCATTTCCCCTCCTTTTTTTTCATGACTTTTTACCGTTTTACTTTACCATTTTTACCTCAACTATCGTTCTTCCCCTCTTCTAATCCCTTAAGTTTGTCTGAGATAATGGAACATAATGAATGTCTTTCGATTAGGGTTCATTACTTCAGTTCCTATCATTGTACTCACCGCCCTGGTGGCAGCCAGTATGTATCAATGCTACAATAAACGCTAAAATGCTCTCTTTCTAGTGTCCATTGAATTTCCTATAAATAGTTTAAGTTCTACCTGTTTTACCAGTTCTCTATAATGATATATAATGTATCTTTTGTACTATAATTATGCTCCCGGAGAATAAAAAGTAAGCTTTTGCAAGTATCATTTATGATTTATTAGGCACTGCCTCATGGCACAATAAGTCGCTCTCGAAATATATATTCTAAATGGTGTCTTTAAATGTAGTGCCGTTATTCCTTTAACTTTACGCTTATGGAGTTGAAATTAATTCACGTGAATTCTTTCAAATATCTCTTAACAAATTTGTTCTAATGTTATTGTAAATGAACTCGATAAGAAAGCATAAGACCGAACTTAAAGAAATAGGAATATACAGCTATCATTTGTCCAGCATTAACGTTCAACTCTTCCGATTGAGGATTCATTTTCGGCCGTGTCTGTCTTGAATCAAATTAAAGTTCATCGAAGATATTACATACCTTTCTTCGAGCCGGACAATCTTGTGAGATGGATTATCAAGATTGCATTGGATTGGTGGTGGAGGTGCCAAATGTGGGCCGAGGTCAGATACGATATGTTGGATCAGTTGAAACAAAGAGAGGAGTTTTTGTGGGGATCGATCTGTTTGCTGGAAATGGAAAAAATGATGGGACTTTCGGTGGCAGGCGGTACTTTGAAACTTCCTTTCCACGAAGTGGACTATTTATACAATGGGAAAAGGTAGTGAATTTAATACCGAGAAGGTCCAATCCAGATATCAGCATGACTATGCAATCTTCATCTCCTACCCCTGTCAGAAAAAATACGAGATCTGAAAACCTGCAGGGGTCAATTCCAAAGACAATCCCTGAAAGCCGCTCACAAAGCAGGGTGTCCAACGGAACGCCCACAATGGACCATTTAGGGCAAGGCTCTTCGAATATAGCGAGACTGGAAACAGAATTACTTCAGTATAAAAGGTTAGTCGAGGATCAACGAATTGTGTTTGAGGAAATTCAGGCTGCAATCGATGAATATGAATCCAAACTGGACGCTGTAGAAAGAGAAAAGGGGCGGGTGCAAAACCAGCTTGATCATGAACGAGCCTCCTATCAGCGTCAGAAACAATTCTATGAAAATGAACATGATCAATTATTAACGGTAATAGACGAGCTTCAGACTGAGATAAACCGTAACGCTGCCATATTAGCTGAAATAATGCAAAAAGAGAAAAGATTCGATCTGGAGAACGATTCTAACATGCTCAGCGAAAACCAAACTTCACAAGAGAACCCTGGGGATGATGGCATGTCTACTAATGACTTGCAAGAGCAAATATTGGAACTGCAACAAATAAAGGCCCAATCTGAATTACAAAAGGTCAAATATGAAAATGAGAACAAACAACTACAATTCCAAAATGAATCCCTTTCCAAGGAAACCCAGAAGTTGAGCAATGAGCTGGCAGACTATCAGCGAAAACAACATGATATAGAAGCCAGGGAATCAGTCACAAGGAAAGAACTAGAAGATGCTAGAAACAGAATACAGATTCTCGAGGCAGAAGCCAAAGAGTCCTCTAAGAGACATGTAGAAAACGTAGATCTGGATGACAGAATGGATTCATTGCCTTTGTACGACCCAACATCCGCACTGAAATCCCCACTCAATAATGCAGCAGCGGGACGCTCTTTATGGTGTGCCCTTTGTGAAAAAGACGGGCACGAATCAGTGGATTGTCCTTACGACGACAAGTTCTTTTGACTATCAGAAGAACCAAGATTGGCACTCAATCAACTAATTTGTAGTAATTATTCTTGATTGTACTAGCATCATACATAGCATAACCGGCACGTAACAGTGTGTTCTACTAATTCAAAAACTGAACATGTGATCTGAGCCGAAGTCAAAATTACATATATTTTCTCTACTCATCTCCCGTCGCCTAGGTTTCCATATGACTCACTGTTAAAACACTTGTGATTTACTTTTTTTTTCACATCTAGCACAGATAGTATCAAAATTATATATATCAACTGAGAAAAAACTAATCACATCGGTGATGTTGTAATCACCTGAGAAGAGGTTACGCTCTCCTGGATCGCCAATCAACATCAGCAAACCCCAATCTGTACCCAACATGCTTCCTATTGTGCCAGTCCTAAATGGTACTGATGCATTGAAAGAGAAACCTTACATTTGCCTATCAAACCAAATTGTAGTTGATGGAAAAAACTCATCCAAGGACGACATCTTGGAAATTGTCCAAAGTCAACCTAACCAGGCCCACAATGTTTCTGTTTTGCTGAAAGATGCAAGATTAGACGATGATGAGGTTATTGCTTTATTAAACAATGGTATCTCTACCTTATTCATTGACTCTGCCGAGTATGCAGCTCATTTGATCGAAGTAGGTGTTCCCTCTGTGAGATTGACGATGTTTAAAGACGGTGCATACCACTTCAACTTCGGTCAAGTACAAAAAATTCAAGAGTCACAACTAGTTGATGTGTCAAAAATATCACTAGACTCATTCAACAATTCTATCATTTCAAGCTTAAAAACCGATCGTTCTGATGGACTATACACGACTTTAGTCGTGGACGAAAACGAGCGTTCGCTTGGCTTAGTATATTCTAACAAAGAATCTATATCGTTGGCTATTGAAACACAAACCGGGATCTACTTTTCCCGCTCACGTAATGAAATTTGGCGTAAGGGCGCCACTTCAGGAAATGTTCAACAATTACTATCTGTTGAGTTGGACTGTGACGGAGATGCATTGAAGTTTGTTGTCAGACAAGGTGGTTCTGGATCATTCTGTCACTTGGATACCGAGTCATGTTTTGGTGACTTTAAGCACGGTTTATATGGGTTGCAAAGATTATTACAAGATAGATTTTCAAATGCCCCAGAAGGATCATACACCAAAAGACTATTCGACGATTCCGAGCTTTTATCTGCTAAAATTAAAGAAGAAGCTGAAGAACTTACCGAAGCAGTTGAGAAAAAAGATATTGCGTGGGAATGTGCAGATTTGTTCTACTTTGCTATGGCCAGGCTTGTTGCTAATGGTGTATCCTTGGAAGATGTTGAGCAGAACCTAAATGTGAAGCACATGAAAATCACAAGAAGAAAGGGTGATGCTAAGCCTAAGTTTATAAAGAAGGAAGAACCAGTTGCTCCTGCAGTAACTGAAGAAAAGATATTCCTCAACGTTGTATCTGCTGATGATAAGACAGCGGTTGAACAGGCAGTCACAAGACCAATTCAAAAAACAGCCGAAATAATGAATTTGGTGAATCCGATCATCGAAAATGTTGTGAAGAACGGTGACAAAGCTCTTATTGAATTGACCGCTAGATTTGATGGTGTAGAACTTGAGAGTCCAGTTTTGGAAGCTCCTTTCCCAAAAGAATATCTAGAAGGTTTGACTGATGAATTGAGAGACGCTTTGGACCTGTCCATTGAAAACGTGCGGAAATTCCATGAGGCCCAAATGCAAACCGACACGCTAACAGTTGAAACTCAGCCAGGTGTTGTTTGCTCCAGATTCCCGAGACCAATCGAGAAAGTTGGTTTGTACATTCCAGGTGGTACCGCTATTTTGCCAAGTACTGCATTGATGTTGGGTGTACCAGCTAAGGTTGCTGGATGTAAAGAGATCGTGTTTGCATCTCCTCCAAGGAAATCGGACGGTAGGGTATCTCCAGAAGTCGTGTACGTTGCAGGTAAAGTTGGTGCCTCCAAGATTGTCTTGGCCGGTGGTGCACAGGCTGTTGCATCTATGGCTTATGGTACCGAATCTGTGCCAAAGGTAGATAAAATTTTGGGTCCTGGTAACCAATTTGTTACTGCTGCCAAAATGTATGTTCAAAACGATACCCAAGCTCTATGTTCAATTGACATGCCTGCTGGTCCAAGTGAGGTTTTGGTCATCTGTGACGAGGAAGCTGATGTAGACTTTGTTGCGTCTGATTTGTTGTCGCAGGCGGAGCATGGTATTGATTCTCAAGTCATCCTAGTGGGTGTTTCATTATCTGACTCCAAAATCAAGGAATTACAGAATGCGGTTCACGAACAAGCTTTGCAACTACCAAGAGTTGATATTGTTCGTAAGTGTATCGCTCACAGCTCTATCATTCTGTGTAAATCTTACGAGGAAGCGTTCCAGATGTCCAACCAATATGCCCCAGAACATCTAATTCTACAAATTGCTGATGCTGAAAGTTACGTCAAGGATGTCGATCACGCTGGTTCCGTTTTTGTTGGCGCCTACACCCCCGAATCGTGTGGAGATTACTCCAGTGGTACCAACCATACCTTGCCTACCTACGGTTATGCAAGACAATACAGTGGTGTGAACACTGCTACCTTCCAAAAGTTCATCACCTCTCAAGCCGTCACCCCTACTGGTCTTGAAAACATTGGCCGTGCCGTGATGAGTGTTGCAAAGGTCGAAGGTCTTGATGCCCACAGAAATGCAGTTAAGATCAGAATGACGAAATTGGGTTTACTACCAACAGGTTTTGAATAAGACCTCTTACGCTGCTTATGAACCCATATATTTACTTACCAAATCCCAGTGTATAACTATGCATGTCTGTGTATGCAAGAATGTGCACGCACTTATATAGAAATGCATAGACTTAACAGTGAGTTGATTTCGATTAACTGTTACGATTCTTCGCGCTACTCCCCATATTTTAATTTGAAGTATAGATTTTTTCTCACGTGACTTTTGTTTATAAAGAAGGTTTACTTTATTCATTGATGATTACCGTTGATGTTCCGAAGTATATGGGGATAGTGGTTTAAAAGCCACACGGCTAGTCCAACCAAATATTAACTGACATGCAATATAGCAACATTTTGAAACAAACCTTCAAGCAGACAACGAGAGCAAGAAGGCCCGCTGGCAAAACACCCCATAAACCGCTTTTACCTCCATTACAGTTGTATCGGTGCATTCTTAGAGAACACAGAAATTTGCATCCTACGCAAAGAGAGCTAGGAGACCAATATGTGAAGAACGAATTCAAGCTGCACAAGAATACTGACAACCCACTGTATATCGTTGGCTTTTTAGCTTCATGGCAAGATTATTTGCACATGATCACAAGAGGCGAGTGGGAAGAAGGAACGTTGTCGACTGATTTACTCGACAAAATGTCTCCTGAACAAGTAACTCAATTGTATGAATTGATGAAAGAAGCTGAGCAGCTGAAATCTGGAGGTGAGTGATATCAGTGCAGTCGCCCATCAATATCCCATTGATATCTCATCTATAATTCTATAAAATGCCTCTATATACTCCGGTACGACCTGAGTGGAATATAACGAAAAATAAATCACGTGACATGTATTAAATTCTTTTGAAAATTTTTGTTTCACTCTTAGTAATGTAATGCAAGAGTTGATCTTAAGACAATTATTAGATGAGATGAGATGTTATCAGATGCAGTCACTGGTAAAGCCTTTTAACCAGTCGTAGCGGCAGACGGTGGTAGAAATACATATACAAACCAGCTTACAAAGATGGCTCGTGAACAGCTACAAAATGGTTTCCTTGCGGTACCCTTTGCATTACCTCCTGTAAACAATTTAAAACAAAAATCCAGCAAACCATACCATTACATGTTTGTGAGGAAGCATCAGTCCAAGTTGGAAAGCGAACAGCACTGCTTATTTCTGGTAAATCTTCCTCTGCTCACACAACTCGAAAATTTAAAGAAGAATTTCCATGAGATCTGCCATCGTAACGATACTGTATCTCATGTGCAAGACCTACTTCACCACGACGAGTTTGGGTTGCACGAGGTCGACTTGTCATCATTGACATCTACTTTGATGAGCGTTGATGAACCAAATGAAAAGAGGTACACCCCACGGAACACTGCACTATTACAGTTTGTTGACAAACAATCTGTGGAAAACTGCTGGGAAGCTTTGAGAAAATATGCTTCCAACAGAAAACAAGAACATATTGTCTGGAAATTCCAATCCCCTTCAATCGAAACGTTCACATCATTCTATCGCCCACTGCCATTGGAATATTTGAAAAATGATATACATGAACATATGGCACTATTTGAACAAAGAGAAAGACAGGCTCAGGAGGAAGTACAGTCCTCTATAGTAGATGACGACGGTTTCACGTTAGTAGTGGGAAAAAACACAAAGTCGTTGAATAGCATAAGGAAGAAGATCTTTAACAGAAATCCTCTATTGAAACATGAAAAACCTGTCAAGATGCCTAATATGGTCGATAAAAAGGTAAAGAAAGACTTCTATAGGTTCCAAGTTCGTGAAAGGAAAAAGCAAGAAATTAACGAGCTCTTAGCGAAGTTCAAACAAGATCAAGAGAAAATCAAAGAAATGAGATCCAAGAGTAGATTCAACCCTTACTCGTAATACCTCGAAAGTCATTTTCTTGTTAGGTGTTTATTCGCCATTGGACTGTGCAATGGGGCTGTCTCTGTAGAACATACGTAAATTGACATCTATGAGATAATAAAGTTATTAATACAACAATTCTTTGTAAAAGTTTTGGTCAAAAGTGAGGTTAGTAGAGGAATCATGAACAGATCATATTCGAGTTATAACCTGCCACCTGGAGTAGCTGCCAATTCTCCTACCTCTTCAAAGTCACCTTTTTGTCTCAGCATAATGGCTGGATGTAGGCCTTGTTGTTTCAACGATTTGAATATCTGAACAGGTTTTTCTTCAAGTTCAAGGACTCTTTCTTGATCCCCGTAGCATATCACCAAAACATGCTGCCTCCAGTCGGCCTCATTCAAATTATGTCTTTTCATTGCGTTTCTCAGAACTTTTTCGCAAGAATCTTCCTTCGAGGCACGTAATTGCTTCATAGGTTCGGAACTTGGAGCTGCAGAGACCACACCCCCTGGTGTGTTTGCTGACCCAGGAGTTGTGGCAATATGAGGAGATGAAATGTTTCTAGTACTGGGTGGCTGAGGTGGAAGCCCTGGATTGGAATTGGACCTGTATTTTGGTGATGAAGGTCCATGCGAATAATGATGAGGAGCTCTATCAAAGTAGTCCTGCGAGGAGGATTGTTGTTGGATGTTCTGAGATGACGGAGAAAAAGTTGAACTTGGACCATTATTTCTTTTCACTATTTCTAACAGATCTAGCCTGAGCTGCGCGTAGTTCGATTGGAACTCTTGCAGCTTCTCGTTTAATGTTTGATGCAACCCCTTCATCGTTAAAACCAACTCTTGTTCGGGCGCTTGTTCTTCCGTATCAACGAACTTATTAATACAAGTCTTAAGCTGCACGGCGCTAATAATATCTTGACATAGATCCTTGCAGTCTCCCAAAGATATCTCCGATAATGTCGACCCTGTTATCTTGTTTTCTCGTATTCTATCCAGTATAAACGTATCACCATCGCTCAATCCCAGTTCTGCTTTCACTTTCTTGCAAACCTCCTCGGTTGACCATTCATTTGTACCACTCATTTGAAATTGGCTTCTGTCTGCTTCTTTTGTCATGTATGGAAATACGACCCTATACACCAGTGGCAAACAACAGACCGCTTAGCTATTTTTTCTTATCTTCTTTCTCCTTCACAATTGATGATGTTTAATCCAGCGTCCTTTCATTTACCTTTTCAAGGTCGTTGATGTCTAAAGTAACTTTAATTAGTTTAAATATAGATTTTCCCATAATCTAAGAAATCTTAAAAGAGCCAATCGGACCCTGCAGTTGTTTCACGTATGGGCAAATTCTGGGGAAGTATTTCAAAATTACCGGCTACTTGAAGTGTCAATGACATTATCTCATTGGCGTATAATTGATTCACATATTTACAAGCAATACTCTTCGAGTATTTATTTAAAATCTATACAATCGTCATATCTATAGTCTTTCTTTCCAGATGTCATCAGAAGTACCCTTCCTTTCCTGGTTCTTTTGCCATTGTTCTTTGTACCACTCTTGCACTCTCACAGGATCCTTGCTGTGAATCACACAAAACTTGAACTTCTCAAACTCCTTCAAACATTCATTCATATGGCCATACCTGTAATAATTGCGGAATTGACCTCCCAAACTAAAGCATCCGGTTAGCTGATCAAAGGCGTCCGTGCAGGACATAGTTGTTGGGTAGTTGGCAGACATTTACAGACTTATTGGGTGTGGGTTAGTGCACCGTCTGCTGTCCTTGCGTAGCTTTGGACAAAGATGGATAGATCGTCAGTCGTTTTGTTAAGTGCTTTTTCGTTAATCGCTACCTGCTAATATTTTCCACTATTAAATTATATAATATGTGCCACTGGCCTTTTTCACAAAGCGATGCTCAACAATCCATTAAATAAAAGGGAAGCGAGTGATAACTGAAGATGGAAAGCCACTGAAGTTTCTTCCACAGATAAAATTCGTTTGCTGATTAATTGATTTTCTTTAAGTTTGTATGTCCATCGTATAAATAGAGTACTTTTCACTCAACTTATAATATTAATGCTATCAAGCGTTAATTTAAGAACATTAACAGCAGTCAAAGCAAAACATTTTTACAGAACAATGAGTTCAGCTGGTAAGTGGAATCCAAATTTGACTGCAGAGCAGTTGAGCACCCTACGTGACAAAGGGACCGAGAGACCCAACACTGGTAAATATTTGCATAACAGACAAGCAGGGATTTATTCATGCGCCAATTGCGATCAACCTATCTATAAGAGTGAGACCAAATTTGACTCAGGATGCGGGTGGCCTGCGTTCTACGATGCTATTCCAAATTCTTTAACATTTACTCGTGATGAATCGTGTGGTATGATTCGTATCGAAATATGTTGCAGCAATTGCGGTGGACACATGGGGCATGTTTTCGAAGGAGAAGGATGGCAGAAAATTCTTAACCTACCAACAGACCAGAGGCATTGTGTCAACAGTTGCAGTTTGAACTTTAAGTCTAGTTGAAAATGTAACAGTAAGTTGTTCCGAACCAGGTAATATTCATTTTCGGTTTCCAGTTGTATGTGTTTCTAATCATTTTTCATTAATTATATAATACTATACAATTTAGAGGTTTGCAGCGATTTGTTCTTGTTCTTGTTCTTGACGATTACACATCTAATCTGACTCAGTTTTTGATCTTGTTATTGTCGCTAAACGGATCATTAGCTTGGGTAGATGATTCCGGTTGGTAATCGTATGATGGCAGCATTCCAGGGTCAGACGCGTCGGATTCCTCCTCCTCTTCTTCTTCTTCTTCTTCGTCGCTTTCTTGTTCGTTCAACGAAGCCATTTCTCCTTGCTCTGCTAACTGGTCGAACGACATCAAAGCACTCACCAACTCTTCGTTCGCGTGTAAGAGAGCGCCTAGAAGTTCGCCAGCTGTTACCAGCTGTAAGTAGCGCAAAACTTTCCTTCTAAGAGCCCTCGCTTGTACGAATTTAACGGTACATAACTCACTCTCTGTTGATTTTGTATTTGTTGGTAGAGCTAAAAGAGCGTTTGACAAAGAGACAGATGTTTCTAAGGAATCACTGATCAACAGTTTGATCTTGGGTGTTTCTTTCACAAGATCGATGCGCGGAATCCCGTAACGTTCATCGGCAATGACAGATCTCTGATCTGCCGTATCGCTCAAAAACCTTGGCATGGGTTTTTTCTTTTTTCTGTACGCTCTATCCATGTCTTTCTTGCGCGATAGCTGGTTTCTATTCGCCAAGTCGCATACCGAATATAAGCTCTCGAAACCGCTGACCTCTTCATGTGCTTTCAAATACTGGTACCAGCTTATTAGGTAGCACGTACATTTCCTCGAAATTTGCTTAGAGTATTTCCCTGAACCAGAGGACATATCCAAAAGGACTTTTGTCAACCTAATGTCTGAATAAAACGTCGGCAAATGGATCAACTGTGAAACAAACAAGTTTAATAGGTCCAACGCCTTCGATTGCTGGTACAAATCACCATGTTTCAATCGTTTTCTTATGGCTCGCGCTGCCTCCACCTGGTTGGTATCTACGTCACCTGTTCTTATCAACTGCAGGATAGTCCCCAATTCAAGCTCTAAGGTTGCATTGTCAGAAATGATAACTTTGTTTATCGTCTCAGTCACAGATGTATATGGATGATCTGTGAACAAGCCCATCTTCTATTCGGTGATGGGAGAGTGCTCTTATCGAAAATTAAGGTGAGTAAATACTGGAAACCAAATGAAAAAAGCTCACGTCTCGAACCTTCTGCGAAAGCCTTGGCTAGTTTTTTCTCTTGAGTACTCTGTTCACTACTTCCAGATGGTGCCAATACGCTAGCGCTAGTCACAACCTGGGGTTTTTGCTTTCCTCTGGTACCAAATGGTTCGAACAGGAAATAGGGAAACAATGTGTGTTCTTTTTTTTGACTGATAGAGATTAAATCCTCTACTTTTCAGGTTTTTCATGCCTACGGAAAATACTAACGTCCACATAACCATAATACACCAATACACATGTTGAGATGAAACAAAAAGAGGGCAAAACATCGGCTCTAACAGATATCGCTTGATGCCAGTTGCAAACTTCGATCGCATTACATAATGTAGCTATTCGCCTCAAGTGCGCTGTGGTTGATCCAGGTTTCAAAATAGGCAGATCATTTCAACTACTGGGAGGCATGACTATTGGTGGATGAGACAATGGGTTCAATGCGGCTTTTTTAAGGTCACGTGGATAGATGCCCTTATCTGGTTCGACTCTGTCGTTACTCTCTTGGCGAGCTACTTGGTAGCACACAGACACACGCACCGTATGTCCGAGGAAGTCTCTATTCAAAACTGCAGGCCAGCTTGTCTACTTGGCTTTCCAATTTGTAATCAATTGTCCCTCTCTAAGGCATGGGGGCTTTCTGTCTGCTCCCTCTTTCTTTTCTTGTCTGCGACATTGCTTACTATCATTTGATGTGGAGCTTTAGTTTTTCACCAAAATATTACAAAATGATGAGTTGGATTTTTAATCGTAAAATATATATATATTAAAGGAATATTGCTGTGAACATACAGGATTCCAGTTAGGAGTATTTGAAGATGAATAGATGAAGCGTTTCTCAACAGACAATTCCCAATACTAAGCAAAGCACAGCAAAGTTCCCAAATACACCAATGTCTAAAGCAGCCACTATTTCCCGTGTTCAAGGTTTGATCAAATCCTCTAAGATTTTCGTCGCATCCAAGACATACTGTCCATACTGTCAAGCTACCTTGAAGACTTTGTTTGAAGACAAGAAGGTTGACAAGCAGTCAGCCACTGTGTTGCAATTGAACCAAGCCGAAGATGGCGCTGAGGTCCAAGAAGCTTTGTTGGAGATTACTGGTCAAAGCACTGTCCCCAACATTTTCATCAACGGCAAGCACATTGGTGGTAACTCTGACTTGCAAGCGTTGAACAAATCTGGCGATTTGGACAGATTGTTGGCTTCTTTGTAAGTATGATTGTTGCTCTGAAACTCGTGGATCAGTTAAAAGGTTATACATACAATTGTCATATAGAGACACAAATAGACTTAAGTAGTTAAGTGATGTTTTCGAAGAGATTGCAAAATATAAGCTAGTTTGGGATGGGAAACCCTAGATATAAAAGTACTTAAAATTGCATCAGGCATGATTTAAAAAACTTGGTTAGGGAGGGGTGACTGTCCTAGCGATTGATTGTTTAGATCATAGCAGCACCGACAGCCAGCATACCAACGGCTAGTTTGTTGATACTCAAGAAGTTTGCTTCACCTTCGTAAACAGAAACGGATCCGGTGGATTGTGCTGCTGCTGCAGTAACAGATTTTCCAGTTGAGGCGTAGACAGCAGTGGTAGACTCTCCAGTTGAAGTGTAGACGATGGTGGTGCCGTAGGAGGTCTTATCTCCTGGTGCAGCGGTTGAGGTCAAAGTTTGGACTTGAGGAGAAGAGATTGAGGTTTGTACTTGTGGAACAGTGGTTGCCTTGGTGGTGGCACCTCCGTTGGTGGCACCTCCATTGTTGGCATCTCCATTGGTGGCACCTCCATTAGTGGTGGCTCCATTGGTGTAAGTGCTTTCTACGCCATTGTTTTCGATGCTTCTAGTAACCGCAACAGTTTCTACGGCGATCGATTCACTTGTAGTAGCAGAACAAGCGTTGTTTTCACAAGAGGTAATAGTTTCAGTGACAGTCTTTGGTGTGGGGCTCAAGACGACTTCAGATACAGGGCAGAAGGTGGTGTAAGAGGTGACCAAGTCGTTCTCAGTGACCGTAACAACAGATTTACCGTAGATTGAGCTGATAGGGCAGAAGGTAGTGTAAGAAGTAACGACTCCGCTGATTGTAGTGGTAACAACTGAGCTACTTGCAACGGCACTGGTCAAGGCACCGATGTCTGATAGGTGTTCGATTGGAACGTTCTTGGTAGCAATGTCATTGTTGATGGTGGTAACGATAGCAGAAGCAGAAGTAATTGGACCACAAGATTGGGCGTCCACAGAACTGTATTTGATTTCTGAACCATCGTGGGTCAAATGGAAAACTTCATACTGGTCCCATGTAATCAAGGTGTTGTCAGAGCTACCGTCCTTAGAGTATACCAGCATACCAGATTGTAGAATCTGGCAGTCAGAAGCAGCAACGGAGTTGGAGTCGACTGTGACAACCAAACCAGTGGCATCAGCAGCGACGCTAACAGCATCACCACCGTCTCTGTAATGGAAGTAAATGTCTAAGTATTCTTCGTAATCGATGTTGACGTGGTATGAAGCTGCTGAGACCAACGCAGCACCACTTATCAAGGCTAATGAGCCAAGTTTACCAAATGAAACCATTATTATTTGTATTCGTTAAGCAGCTATCTCTCTGGTACTTAATTGTCCTTCAGGATTACACCTCTAATCATGAAATTGAATTTATCCAAAACCGTCATTCAGGTTGTAAACTCTACTTAAATGTACAATGGCACAAACCATTCAGGTTATATATTTTATTGGAAGCAAGACTTAGTTAGGGAAACGCTGAAAAGGTATCCCGTACTTGACGAAAGTGCACCAAACACTTTGCTCAATGAGATACGTTACATTAGTCGTTCGAACGCTGCGCAGTCTTCACAGGCGCACGGAATTTCGCGTAGTGGGGTCAGGAACTGAAAAATATTGGTGTGAGCTGCAGCACAATGGAACTAGTTGGACTTACCCACTATTGCCAGGTTGCTCTGAACGACGGCTGGGAGGATTACGACAGTGACTTCACGCTCGAAATGTTCGGCTTACCAGATATGAAAAAGGGTTTGCGAAAAGAAAACCGTTTGCGTTATAGCAATATGCGAGGCACAGCGCGAAGTTTTGTTTGGTCGCCAAAAGGTGACGACGTTTCGCTTCCAGCACAGTTCTTTTGCAAAAAAGTAAATTCCGTGGCTCTGACGCAGGCAAAGGTCTGTGATTGAAATGTGAAATGTAAACAAAAACTGCTTGTTCGTGCTTCCGTCAAGCCATCTTGCGCCAGCCAGCAACGAGTTCAGTGGTAATAGCCCCCGTATATTCAGCCTGCAACATGGCCTGATACGTGAAGGGAAATTCCTGCCATTTTGTTTTGCACTTGTGCACCCGCAAGTGCCAACAAATTGCTGTTCTCACTGAGATACACTCCCCTGTAAACGGAAAATTCAGGAACTGTGCCAAATCTCCACTGTTGGCATACTGTGCATGAGGATTTTTTGGAGCCCAAAGGGTATAGTAAGGATTACTGGTTGATTCCAGGAAACAGAAATTGCTGGCTCGAAAAAATAAACGATAACAAAAAAAAAATTGGAAAAAACAAAAAAAATCAAAATACGGAAAAGTAGACAAACAATGCATTGCAGCCTTTTCTGTGGACGACAGGAACACTGGAGAGCATGCATTCATTAAAAACGAGTACCTGACTTATCCTCATTCGGTCGTCGCTTGCAGCTTTTTGAAATTGATTTCATGCATAATTTGCCACTACTTGAACGAACTTTTATGAGATTGCACTCGTACACAGTACTTACGTAGGAGAGATGGTGGGTAGCGATATTAATCGGAGAATCGTAGGCTAGATAATGGCGCAGAAGATACAACCACGACAAATTCACAGTTGGATCTCGGATTTAAGACATCGAGTCGAACGGCGCAGCTCCTTGAAACTCAGTTGAGGCTAGCTTCTTTCTTCTCTTGGAGGAACCCGACAAACCTCCTGAGTCATGTGACCTCCAATTCTCGATGGTGTTTTGCACTCTTTCTATGTCATCTAAGCACAGTAGCTTTCTCTTTTCGATATCGCACATATGTAGTAGTAGTCTTAGAGTATAGTACGCATCGTTTCCGGCGTTGTGCAAGTAGGAATGAGGGATTTGCAACAATCGCAGAGCTTTACCCAGTCCAGATCCTGTCGACCCGTAGACTGATTGGAACAGTTTCATAGTGTCAAAAATGGGTACATCATCAGGAATTCTAAGCTGAAGCGTTTTCAGCCATTTTAAGTCGCCGGAAAATCCATGTCCTACAAATGCTCTTTGATAGCCGGTTGGTTTTGATTGATCGATGTTTGTGACCATATAGTTATCTATCAAGTTTTGGATGAAAATTTGGCAGTGTTTTATGTCCATGATTTTGGTTCTGCCTAGAAGGTATTGATATTTATGGTCGGGCATAAACTGTGTATTACGAAGTGGTAACGATTGGTCTATGAGTATATGGTGATTTTCAAAAGTTGGGCCAGAAATAGAGTACCGTCCTTCATCGATCCTGGGGTCCCATATTGCTATTCCGATTTCAGTGACAATTGAAGGGTTTTTCTCCCACGCCTCGATGTCAATACTCATGCATATTGTGTTTCGACTTTGTACCGATTTCAAAACCTTCGTAAATTTGGTCCATCCAGGCGTGCCTGGAACCATATGAACCTTCGGAATATGGCTGTTTGTAATTTTTTGGATGCGTTCCTTATCGTTTGGAAGCTGCAAAGAAAGCGAATCTATCTTTTCTCGTAGTTTCTTATCAGACTTGATTTGTGTCTCTCTGCTCTTCTCGCCGAAGGTCGATAGATAGTCATCAATATATTTTTGCAGTTTTGGGTCGTTAAGAGGTTGCTCCCGCGTAGCCCGTTTGGATATAGCACTTGAAACCTGAGAGTGTGCAATTGGTTTCAGCTTTTTGAGTGCAGTTAGGTATGCTTGAGTGGCATTACCGATGTTCCCAAAAATTTTCTTGGTGTGCGACATGTCACGGTTCTGCTGATTTCGGTGATTGTTCGGACCTGGCCTATACGACTTTCCAAAAGACATTAGCAGAACTTTTGAACAGCTAGTTGAACTTCACCGTTGGGTCTTTCTGGAGAGACTTGAGCTCATCTCTGTTGATTCGGCTCCAACCTAAATTGTAAGTAAGTGCAAGTGTTTTATTTTTCAAATCCTTCATTTTTCATGCAAAAATAAGTTTCGAAAATTATCAGTGTAGCGTATCTTTCATATCAGAAATACACGATTACCTCTCAAAAGGCTGGGAGAAAGGAGGTATAAAATTATGGACCTTTAAAAACGCTACTTGATTACTTGGTCATATATCATGAACGGGCGCCCTTTTTGTTGCCCTTTTTTTTGTACACTTTTTGCTTCTCAGCTTGTTCTTTTTGATAGAGTTTTTCGTCCAGCCGTTTGACATAGTACCAGTCATCCAAATGTAGTTTAATTCTCGTGCCGATGTCACATAATGACAAAAGTAACTGTAAAGTGAAATAGGAATCATTGCCTGCATTATGAAGGTAAGCAAAGGGAATTTTACACATAGAAAGCATCCTCTTCAATGACGACTGCTTTCCGTACATGCATTCGTATAGTTTTAGGGTATCCAAGATTTGAACGTTTTTTGGTAGTTTGATGTTCAACGATTCCAGCCAGCTGATATCTCCAGAAACTCCATGCCCTACCAACGCTCTTTTCCACGTATGTTCGGCTTCATTATGAGGAATTAGGTATTTGTTGATCAGTGATTGGACGCTGGTTACGACGTCGTCTAAGGGCAGAATTTTTGAGTCATCGAATAAGAAATTGTCTTTGGCATCATCAACAAACCGCCCATTTCTGAGATCATATGCTTCCTCGATGCAGAAGTGGAAACTCCGTGTTAGCGGCAATACGGAATGATCAAAGTTTTCTCGCGGGTCATAGATCGTTATTCCAATTTCTGTCACAATATTCGTGTCTCTTTCAAATGCCTCCAAATCCACGCATAACAGGATGGTCTTCTTTAGGTTAATTATCTCGATAGCATTCTGCCACTTTTTCCATTCCGGTGTGCCGGGGTAACATTTTAACTGCGGTTTGGATATGTCACGAAGATATTCGTATGCTTCAACAAGGTCTTGTTTATCACAGTCCGTTCCATGAAGAGCCTGGTCCGATGTGCCATTTTCAGTGAGGTACATTTCACGAAACTTATCTGTCAGATCCGAACTCGCCTGCTTTTGCGCAGCATATACTTCTTTGAGGATGTCGCCAACATCCTTGGTATACAGAGCAACCAATTTCTCAGCCAATTGGTTCCTAACATATCCATTATGCTCTATCTCTTTAGAATAATCTTCAACACTCCTTGGTCTGGAGCTTTTATTTCGACTGTTAAGAATTTCTTCTCCGGTCTTGATGTTCAATGCATTATGATACTCTTTCAGAGAGTACGTTCCGTTAGCAAAAGCTGGCATATTTGAACCTTCTGCACTTAAAAATATGATAGTTGCTCACAAGTGGACTCACAATTGCGGTTTATTAGGAGCCCTACTCTTCACACTTTTCCTTTATCGTGGATTGCACTGAACGATATTTCCCAATTAATAGCACTTAACTCCTGCTCAATGCTCAAACATACGACCCGTCAAACCCGTTTGCTTTCTTATCCTAGTAGCACAACAACAATGGACTGCTCAATATACCCCTTTCCCTTTGTCTTACATTGAATATATTAAATCTTTGTTTCGTGAAAACCATCAATGCTACTAGCATTTCGTGCTAAGCTCCAAGTATTTCTGTAGCCTTGTTTCTGTATCGAAAAATTGAAGCGGGCGCCTGAAGGTACAACATCGGGTCGAAAATGAAAGTAACCCGTACACCGCACCACGCACTTTTTTCTTTCCAACACACCGTTTTGTTCACCAAAGTTCTTCACTCAGGATTTTTTTTCAGTTTTGAAAAGCGATGCGATGAGATATGACCAATTGCATAACCACTAATCCAAACGACTGCAAAGCACATATCAAAAAGTACATACTTACGGTGTATTAATATCCTGTGAACGAAGCAGCACAGCTACAGATCTATACAAGCGGTGTACTATTCTGTTAGGACACGAATCATTGCAGGAAAGTCTTTCAGTAAGTAGGGAATCACTGCGTATATTTTTTTTTTGAGTTGTTTTATTAAGATTAGGTTATAGGTCTTGACCAAATACCCAAACGACGCAACGCATTATCGAAAAGAGGCCTGGTTAGAGAGATCATCAATCACATCAGATAGTCAATTTTATTTTCAGGAAACTGTTGGAATTTGCGAACAGAAACAATCACTAGAAATCAGCATGTCAGAAACTATCAGTGTGACTGCTACAACCGCTCCAGATGTCGATGCTTTGCCAGAGGCTGTCGCTGTTTCAGTAGCTGAAACCTCGCCTGCTATTGTCGGTGACAACGAAAAGGCAACCGAAGAGACCGCCAACGACAAAGGAGACTCGTCAGCCAATGAGTCTGAGGAAGAAAAGCCAAAGTTAGTGTTGGCACCATTGCCAACAAAGTCTCCATGGGAAGAGACTGGCGTCACTGATGTCAAGCCTTTGGATTTATCTAAGGTTGTCGCAGCTAAAAATAAGAAAGTGTCCAGCCAGGCAAAGTTACGCGCTAAGGGCACTCCATCGTTAACTGGTAAGGAGAAATGGGTTCCATTGGACGTCGATATTGTTGTCAAAGACAAGATCCCAGAAGTTGGTACCGTAAATGGTGGTAAAGGTAAGAAACTTAAAAGTAAAGCTAAGAAGGACAAGCCAAAGACCACGAAGAAGACTAAGGCCAAAGACGCCACGAAGCCAAAGAAGGAAGTTGATAGTGAAAAGAAGGCTGCCAAGAAACAAGACCGTCAATCCAACAGAAACTCCAGCTTAAACGGTAACGGTGAGAAACCTTCTGCCGATGATTTCTCCACCGGTTCTGCCAAGACCCAGTCCTCTGAAGTTGGATCCAACGACTTGGAAGAAAGACAGGAAGTAGCATCTTCGACTTCAAACTCCAATCATCCAGTTGCTAATAGCTCTAGTGCGCCAACTTCTTCAACTGATGATGAAAGTAAGAAAGACAACCAACAACGTCGCTTCACTTCCAATTCCAAGCCTTTCTTCCCAAAAAGCTCGTCGAACCATAATCGCAATAACAACGGCCATGGCTATCACAACCAGCATCACCATAACAACAATAATGGTAGTCATTACCATGGCTCGAAGAGCCAACGTCAACGTCCATATGCACCTGTGGTGTATCAACAGAATTATACCCCATCTTACGTCTTAGTTGATGAAATCGTTCGTCAAATTCAATATTATTTCAGCATAGAAAACTTGAGCAAAGACATGTTTTTGAAATCTCAAATGAACGCACAAGGTTTCGTTCCATTGGCATTGATTTCTAGATTCCACCGTATGCTAAACTTATCGTATGGTGACGTTGGCTTAATCCTAGCTGCATTGAGAGAGTTAAAGATCTCAGAGGACTCTAATGTCAACATTGAAAAATTGACTGAACCGTTCGAAAACGTTCTCGGAAATCCTTTGTTCCAGTACGCAATGAGTTCAAAGGTGTGGGTAGCTGACGAGTCAATCGTAGAACCAAAATCTTACGAAACCGTTGAACTAGTGGGCGATGAACTAGAATTGTTCAAAATTGAACCATTAAACCCAATAATAGATTCTTTACCAACCTTCAAGCCAGACAATTCCGTCCAAAGACAAGAAGAGCCTCAGGATCAAAAAGAATCCTCAGAAACACAAGAAAACTCCGAACAAAAAGTTTCTGTAGAATAAAATCACCTTGTCAAATATATTCGATTTATTTTCTACCCGTTTACTGCATATCATATTTAACAATAACCTCACATCTCTATATATCCACACAACTAATCAAACAACTTTCATTTTTTTTTCAAAATACTAGCATCGCATGGCACAACTTAATTAAACTAAAAAATAAACCTTCGAAGCTAGGAAATTTAAAGGGAAAGAATAATATAGACTCAAGTTGCTGTTATTCTCTCACTTCATTATCAATTGCATAAGCCAGTGAAGGCTACTTGCTACAAGCTATGAGTTACGAAGCGGTGCCTACTGAGAGCTCATTTTTGATACGTGATCAAGCGTCGCGTAACATCAAGGGATGGTACTTTTATTGCTTCTCCAGTGAACCATTTATCGTCAGCGCTGTATCCACATATGTCCCTTTGCTTCTAGAGGAATTTGCTAGAATTAACGGTGTGAAGTTATCTGATCACAGCCTGCGCTGTGAAGCCGGTGATGATAAGTGCGTACTCCCCGTGTTGAATGGCAAATGGTTCATTGATACATCTAGTTTCGCCTTATACACGTTTTCAGTAAGTGTCTTATTCCAGACATTGCTAGTAATTAGCGTAAGCGGTGTTGTTGATAAATGCCAAAGTGTAGCATTCAAAAAGAGAGTCTTGTTAACTTTTGGAACGATCGGTGCCTTATCTACATGGTTTGTCGGATCACTAAAATCAGACCAGTATTACGTTTTACCTTTGCTTGCAATCATCGGGAATTGCTGCTATGGTGTCATCAACGTTGTAGGAAACTCGTTATTACCCCTTTTTGTAAGTTTGTCGGTCGGAAGTGAAGACCAAATGGAAACCGATGTCAAAACGTCTATTATAAGCGGACGCGGTGCTTCTTACGGTTACTTCAGTGCTCTTTTGGTGCAACTGATTTCAATTTTGTTAGTAAGACAAAGCAAAAATCATGACAATCTTCAAATAGCAGTTCTTTTTGTGGGATTGTGGTGGTTAGTTTGGCAAATCCCTATAGCATTTTTACTCCAAGATGTCCCCAGTGATACTGATGAGGAGTTTCAGGAATTTACTTGGTCAAAAACCGGAAATTATATGGAGTATGGTTGGAAATCTTTGTTTGAATCTTTGAAGCATGCAAGATTATTGAAGGACGTGGTAATTTTTCTTGTTGGCTGGTTCATCATATCTGATTCTTTGACCACAATCAACTCTACTGCTATTTTATTTGCCAAAACAGAGTTAAAGATGACAGCTATAAACTTGATAACATTAAGTATTATAACTATGGTAATGGCGATGCTAGGAGCTGTATATATTCCTCATCTGCTAAGTGGGCATTTCAGGTTACCGCTGCAACAAGTTTTGATCATCATAATCATTTGGTCAAGTATGATTCCATTGTACGGTATGACAGGTTTCATATTCCAAAATATCGGTCTAAAACACAAGTTTGAAATGTATATATTAGGGGTATGGTATGGCGTGTCCTTGGGTGGCTTGGCGGCTGTTTCACGGTCTTTATTCAGCTTGATTGTACCCCGTGGGAAAGAGTCCACTTTTTTCAGTCTTTTCAGTGTAACTGACAAAGGGTCTTCGATAGTAGGTCCACTTTTGATCGGTTTGATCACGGACAAAACTCACAATATTAGGTACGCATTTTACCTATTATTTATTTTATTGATTGTTTCGCTACCATTTTTCCGTAGCTTAGACGTAGAAAGAGGGAAAAAAGAAGCCAGGCAACTATCTACTATGTAGCAGAAACCCTCCATACTTTAACAAGGCCGTCATCGCCGCCGGAAGCAAACATTGTCTGATCCTGAGGATTCCACGCAACAATGTTGCATATCTTTGATTGGGAACCTGTGGAGCTATCAGAATGTGCAGGTATTACGCCAATAATATTACCATAAAATCTATCCCATAAGTAAATTTTGCCATCCTCTGAGCCGCTTGCAATGAAGTTTGAGTGATACCCAAAACATGAGCGTATGATGAAATTAGATTGGATTTGGCCAATATATTTTTGAATGAATATGTCTCTTTGATAGTCCCATAATTGTAGTTCCTGGTTTTGAATTGAGACAAGCAACAATGACGATAGTGTCTGGTCCGGAGAGCACTGAGACGTTTCTGGAAATTGCATACCGGTCATTCTTTTACCAATAAATAGTCTTCTTTTTCTGGGTGAAACAAAGGTGGCATTTTCTCTTATGCAATACTTTAAAGTGGATATGTCGAACACATCGATGTACTTTTCATTGTTCATCACAATCAAGTCGTTGTCATCGGTTGAGATTTTGATGTCATGAACATGGGGGAACGAAGTTTGTAAATCTTCTCCCATTGTCATGGATATCCTAGCAAAAATGGTTGCGGTTTTCATGTCATATATTATCACGTCAGAATCAGGGGAGCCCAATGCAATGAAATCTTTCAAGTCAGGGTCGTGGAACCAGTCACCACACCACAATCTCATGGTTTCAGTAGACCCGGGAGTATTACTAGGTGTAAGTGCCGAGGTATCCGGTGCTGCAGGAAAAGTCACAAATATAGACGCAACAGGCTTTAGTTGATCGTATTCGCATAAATACCCGTCGTATGTAGGAGGAGACAGTTGATTTAGATCGTAAATTTTCGCTGCAGAGTTGATCGAACAAGCGATTAATTTTGTATTATCAGGAGAAAACTTCAAGTACAATACGGATTGACGGGTTTCACAGCATATACCATATATTTCGAAATTATTTTTCACATCATAGATGATGATCTTCCTTTCAAACTTCTTCGAAGGGCTCGCACTGGCCAAAAACCTTCCATCTGAAGAAAACTGAAGGAACCATATCTCATCATTGTTCCGATTTAGTGTTTTAATGTTATCAAATTGAAATTGTGTGGATTTAGTGACATTGTCCTGTAGCAAATTATAGGCAGTTGGAGGGGTTTTTTGATTTCCGCTTGATGATTCTTCGGTATGAAAGCTTAGTAAATCCCTAGACCTTTGGTACTGTATTGCTTGTTTCAAAAGTTGCATCAACCTTCCTCGCGGAACTAGATCATTGGGATTGATAAAACGAGAAATATGTTCGAAAGTGGCCTCCCGTGTGACGAAAGGTGTGCGACTGGAACTTTGGCCACTTACTATTAAGGTTGAAAGTTGTGATAGTAGATGTTCCGGCTGGAAAGATGAAAAGGTGTTTGAATCATTTGTGTCGCTCCCTGATTGCCACAGCAATTCCGACTCGTATTTCATAGTCTGTAAAGTTAATAAAGTGTCCCATATGGAAATTGTGGGCCTTATCACTGATCTAAGTAGCTCCAGAGCCATTCTCCTGTTTGTCATTAAAATCTCAGAGAAAGATAACGTTTGAATCGCAACAAGCATCTCCACGCATATTGTTAACTTTATGACATCAACATCGTTAAACTCAGACAAGCGTTTCATTACAAAGTTTAACGTTTCATATTCAGTCATAAAATGATCAATGATTGAATTTGGAGGTTTACCAGGCGTTTGAGGTAATTCCACATGAGACAAATCTCCCGAGAGTTCAAGTGATTCAAGAAACATAGGAAGCTTTAACAACAGACTCAAGGTGCAGTCTTCAAATCGCCCGTCTTTGATGGCAGAGAACAAGGGCTTTACATGAGCTGATTCAACTAGTATCCCACCACTCTCCTTTTGAAGGGTAATAGCAGTTTCTTCATATCCAATCTGTTGCAAGGCGTCGATTAATAGCTTCGTCAACTGCACCTTATCAAAAGGCTGGTCTGACGCATCTGCTTCGAGGTTTGTTAACGGTTTTTTGGTGTACTTTGGGATGAAGGAATCATGACTAGTAGGAACGGTGCTTACAGAAACAATACTTTGAGAAGTGTCTGATCCTGCAGTTTGTACAGCCATAGTACTTTAGTCTTTCCTGTTCTTATAGTATCCGATAGCTGCAAATCAAATTGGTGAGTCTACACTGTCACGAAAGTTCAGATAGTCCTCAACTCAACGTTTTGATTGGGGTCCATTGTTCTCCAGTGGATTCACTGAAAAGGCTTGTTCAATTTTTATATGATTTTTTAAGGGGACTTTTCAACACTATTCGAATGTTGAAACGTAATAACCGTTCAAAAAACATAGCAAAAGATAGAATCTTTACAAACGTAATGAGAGTACTAAACAAAGTTGTTATTAAAGATGAGCAAGGAACGATAAAAAGTTCAAATGTTTGTTGTAGTCGTTAAAGTTTAGATAAGGTTAAGGTAGGCTGTTGTTTTTTTTATTAAATTCGCATGTCACGAATATTTATGTAAGTGATTGGATGAAAATCAAAGTTAGAGCTCTGAGAGAGTGAGAGCTTTTAATACTCTGCATGCAACGCACATAACGCAGCACCGACGCCGGATCCGTCTTTGGAAATACGTAAATGGACGTCGCGTTCACCTTCAGGGCCAATCGGAGAGAGAGCTAAAGCGTGCCTCATCATTGATCTAAAACCTGGATAGTGTTCAACAACGCTACCGTCGCACCCGACTTCCACCTGGCAGTGATAGGATTGATTCAAGGCGTTTGTTTTGATCAGTATAGCCGCAATAGGAACTGCTGCCAAGAATGCAGCCCTTCTGGAGATGGCTCTCACCAATCTTTGAATCAGGACACGCTCATCAAAAGTCGTTTCCAAATCGACAGCTTCTAATAGAGCATCTTTCGTGTTTTCTAAGCCGCTGTCCAGCTCGTCGACTTCTATATGAGATAAAGTTTCGGTAGTTAAGATGAAGGGGTTATTCTTTAGTAAAGACTTCTTCAAGTCGAATAAGGATTGTTTTTCAAGGTCGAGTAGGATGTTACGAAGCATCTCGCCTAAGTAGAGACCACTGACCCTTTTCTCAAACAAATGGAATCCCGGGTTTGTAGAGAACTTCTGATCGATCTTAATATCGTAACTTGTGGTTGGTAAGTGGTTTAGTTCGTTGTCGAAAGATCCCCACTCTGTATTGATACACATGTGAGTTTTCCCTTCTGCGAGTAGTTGCCTTCTGACAGAGGGATCTAACTTATGGATGTTATCGATTTTTTCCATATAGCATCCATTGGTACCAGTACCGAAGATACAGCCGATCACAGGTTCGTTGATAGCCCTTGATGTGTCACTCGAAGTGTAGCAGTGGGCCAACAAAGTCCCGGTGGTATCGTTGGTCAACGCAACGACATGGACGTTTGGCAAGCCAATGTCGTTTAATTCCTGCTGGAACAGCTGCACTATATCTTGCCCCACTGTATCACCGATCTTGAACCCTTTGGACCACCTGATTAGTTTACCACTTCTCAAAGAGAGCTGGTCAACGGGATAGGAGAAAGTGAACCCCATTTTCCACTTGTAATCTTGAATGTGGTCCTTGTGATGCTTAGTCAAAAACTGGTGGGTGATCAGGGCCATGTGCTGGAATAGATCCTTGCTGGTGATGTGATGGTCTTCCTGGAAAAAAAATGTGGGGATTTTGGACTTCTCCTGTTCCATCCTATACTCATGATTACCTAATAACTCAACAGAACACACTCTAAAATTGGTACCACCCAAATCGGCTGCAAGCATGGTTATCCCATGCTCTTCGCCAGACGGTTTGTCAGTTACAAACGTTGGAAGCATGGGCAACCCTTTGTTCTGACTGATATCAGATTCACAAACTTCCAACCCTTTCTCCATACAGTCTATAAAATACTCCGTCAACTGGGATATCTTAGATTTCGTTATGACAAATTGGTCGCATATCGAGTCGACCGCTTTGGTCAGCTTACTGTCGGACATCTCACTATTCGTCGTCGTCGTGTCGTCTTGTCGTCTTGTCGTCTGTCACTACAATTACGAACTGCTAACCACCACTGAAAGGAAGAACCGTTAATATGGTAACGAGAAGAACTTCCAAAGTACCAACCTCAGGTACAGCCTCTCTCTTATATTGGAACGTACGATTTAATGGTCTGTTAAGCATATTCAGGGATCGGTGCCCTTTCTTTTTCGCGATTTTTCACCACTCTGTAAGTGTCACCCGTTTATCACTTTTCTGAGCGGAAGAGTTTCTCTTGACAACTCGAACGACTTCAGCGTTGATTAATGACTTGACACAGACCAGAGATTTGGGGTTCATGGTGAGGTTTGCGCGCAAGCACACTGGTGTCGAAATGACCTTTTGACTATCACTTCAAGTTAAACTGAATAAGAACCTTCATTATAGAAGATTAGCGGTGTATAGTATATACTTGTGATTTCTGCATCTACGGTGTGTATGTGACCTTGATGATTGTTTTTCGGCCTTAAAGCAGTTTTCCCGCAGTGGGATGAAGTTCGTGCAATCGCGCAATGTGGAAATAAGAGAAGGTCTGGCCTTCTCGTTTCCCGCAGTCGCGGAAATACCACTAACGCCTTCACTCCTGCTTTTTTATTCACTTTTCGGTCTTTGCTTTGCTAACCCATTACATTAATAATGGGGAAGTGACTAAAAAAAAACTCGATCACATTTCGAGTTTGCACTCCAAGAGGAAGTTTTAAAATTCGAATTGTTCCCTCCCATTCCGCGAATGTAGTGGGAATTCAATGCCGAGGTGCCTTAGCAAATATTCATGGGAAAACGGCAACTGTAACAACAGATTTCGGGATTTGAAACTCCACATGAACGTCACGAAACTCATGTGACAATGGAAAGGGTCGGGTTGCGCTTTTGTTTATACGTGGAAGCACTGGTTTGTCTATCCTTGCGACAGATTGGGAAAAAAGCGAAAAACGGAAAAAAAAAAGGTGACCATGTCACGTGATATATGCGGGAAAGCGATCTGTTAAGGGACCCTCTCTGCACTTGGTACACCGCGGTCCACGTGACCTTGTCGATTCAGCATTACTGATAGTATTTCTCAAACACCAACATGGATGCGGTTCATGATTTTATTTGTTGGCTTGGAATTCGTAAATTGGGAAGCGTTCAGATACGTGACATGGATTTGGCATCGAACGTTGCTAGGATCTCAATCGGTAACGAAATCCGCGCTGACGCTGTCATCTAATCGTTTAACGGTAGTGTATCATTTAGTGCAATGTTCAGAATAGCCAAGAACTTCGTGAGAACACTGGAAGAGTCTGTTACAGGGACCGTTGGAGAGAAACCTGTTGATTCGTATTTCCATTCAGTGCCACCGCAGTTGTTCCCGATAAAGGAGGACGATCCCAGATACTCTCAGCAGACAGATTCGCTCTATGGGTTGAGAATAGTGCAAGTTGCGGAGACTCAATTGCAGTTGAACTCGTTCTTTGATTATATTATTGGTTTCAACAACCAGCCTGTCCCGTTGATGCAGGATGCCTCTGCAGGCGCTTCACAAACTTTCTATCCCGACTACAGAAAGATTGTTTCTTTGTTCAATGAGCATTGTGGTAATACGATAAAGCTGCACGTATGGTGTGGAAAGGGTGGTGTCTACAGGGAAGAGTACGTTTACGTGTCGGCGAAAGACTCTGTTAGTGAGATCCCGTTGGACGAAACAGATGCACAGTGTCTTGTAACTTCCAAGATGTTTGAACCGTTAGGGTTCCGGGTCCAATGGACCCCATTGGCTGCTGCCACGTATAGTTACCACGTTCTGCAGTTGAACATTGAAAACGGGCCAGCTATGCAAGCGGGGTTGATACCAGATCAGGACTACATCATCGCTTGCCAAGACGGCTTGCTAGCTACCGGGGGTGAACATCTGCTACAAGACATAGTAAGGTCTAGAGCCAACCATTCGTTGGTGCTTTACGTCTACAACAAAGCTGTCGACTGCGTAAGACCTGTAACAGTACAGATTGCTGCAGATGGAAGGCTTGGATGCAATGTGGGATATGGATTTTTACACAGGATACCAGCCCCGGTCCAGAATATCGAGACGAGCGCCGCGATCTCGACTAGCGGTAGCTCTCGTAATTCAAACATCATCCTTCCTGCAGGCCAGCCCAACTTAGTTCCTGCACCAATCCCTTTAAAAGCTGACAATAATGACCCTGCTTCCTCAAGTACACCCCTATTGCCCGTTCCAGTTTCAAGAAAGACGACGCAGCACCATCGTACCACAGATAGCAATAACGCTGCTGCCGCTTCCGTATTGATGGCAGACTATTTCCAAGAGGGAAAAGACCAATCGCCAAGATATTCGGCTAAAGCAACTCCGCCTCCTCCTCCTCCAACTTCTACAGCTGCCAATGCCGCTACATAATTATTACGTACGTCAAGTAATACGCATATTAACCACCTTTCGCTACTGACCGCGCCAAATTTTCCCACTGATGTGTTCAATAGTTATGTGTCAGTCGGGCCATACTTGGGAAGTTCAACGCTGCCCCACTGTACGTAAACTGTTACCCGCACTGTACCTATCGTATTCTTTAATACCACTCTGTCATCTTGGATTTTCTCTCGTTTTTCCTCACTGTTCTACTATGTATAAGATTAATCAGTGAAAAAAAAAGGTATATATATAAATAAATGGCAATGTATGAACTAGACGATCTGGAAAAATCGTAGAGTTGGCTATATTGAGTGCACAGAAGGGCTATAGTTAGATCTCTCTCGTGTATTTATACAATCGTTGCTAATCTTTCTCTTTAACGAAGCTTGCAAATAGTTGGAAGTTCGCGGTTATTTTAGAGAGGTAGATACACGAAATCAATTTGGTGTAATTTACAGTAAAGGAGATTGATAGAAGTCGCAAAAAAGAACAGAAGATGTTGTTCAAGAACACTGTTAGATTTGGTTTGGCTGCCTTGATGGCAGTCAGCGGTTCAGCCCAGGAAGAAGCCATTGCTCCAGAGGACTCTGCTGTTGTAAAGCTAACATCAGATACTTTCCATGATTTTATCAAGGAACATCCTTTGGTGTTGGCTGAGTTCTTTGCTCCATGGTGTGGGCACTGTAAGACTCTAGCCCCTGAATACGTCAAGGCTGCGGATGAATTGGAATCAAAGGACATTCCATTGGTTCAAATCGATTGTACAGTTAACCAGGAATTATGTCAAGCGCAAGGAATTCCAGGTTACCCATCTTTAAAAGTTTTCAAGAATGGTAACGCAGACGCTGCCGGTGAATATCAAGGTGGTAGAGATGCTAAGGCCATTGTCAGCTACATGTTGAAACAATCAGAACCTGCAGTACAAGTAATTGAGGATGAAAAAGCATTCAAGGAAATCCTTGCCAAGAACTTGGATAGCACCTTGGTGGTTGACGGTAGCGTCCCAGATTTCAATGAAACTTTCTACGAAGTAGCTGATCTTTTAAGGGACGAAAACACTTTCATTCAACACGGAAAAGATGGTAAATTGGCCATTTACTTGCCAGGGGAATCTGAACCCATTGTGTACGATGGAGAAGACTTTGATGCTGAAACTATTTCAAAATGGGTTGCTGTTCAAGCTTTCCCTTACTTTGGTGACGTTAATGGTGATACTTACCAATCATACATGTCATCCAAGATACCATTGGCATACTTTTTCTACACCTCCCCAGAAGAACGTGAAGAATATGAGTCGCATTTCGTGGATTTGGCCAAGAAATACAGAGGTAAGGTTAACTTCGCTGGTTTAGATGCTTCCAAATTTGGTAGACATGCTGAAAACTTGAATCAAAAGCAACAATTCCCACTGTTTGCCATTCATGACACCATTAAAGACTTGAAGTACGGTTTGCCGCAATTAGCTGAGGAAGAATTTGCTTCCTTGGAGGAGCCATTGGCTTTGGCCGCTAAAGACATTACCGAGTTTGTAGAGAACTTCCTCGAAGGCAAGGTCGATCCTATTGTAAAGAGTGAAGATATCCCAGAAGTTCAAGAAGAACATGTCTTCAAGCTCGTCGGCAAAAATCACGAAGCCATTGTTCGCGATTCAGAGAAGGATGTCCTAGTCGAATACTACGCCCCATGGTGTGGTCACTGTAAGAGATTGGCTCCAATCTACGAGAGCATGGCCGAGTTCGTTCATGGAAGCGAAGAGTTGAAAGACAAGGTTTTGATTGCCAAAATTGATGCTACCGCTAACGACGTTCCATCTGTTGAAATCCAAGGTTTCCCAGTTCTATATTTGTGGCCAGCTGGCGAAAAATCTGAGCCAATCCAATTCGAAGGTCCAAGAACCGCTGAAGCCTTCTTGGCCTTCATCAAAAAAAGTGGTACCAACGGTGCTGACGGTGTAGCCATCTACGAAGAGTATTTGGTTGAATTGGAAAAGAAGAGACAAGAAGAAGAAGAGCAAAAGGCCAAGCAAGCTGAAGAAGACGCTGCTATCGCCGAAGAAGAAGATGCTCAATTAGCTCAGGATGAATTGTAAATAAGCATACATCCCTTTATCATCTTCACAAGCAATTATTTTATAATGGCTAAAATTTTAAATATCAATAGAGCTTAGTATCAATATTTCATACTTAAGTAACCTACATTAGGGTATTATGTTTGACTAGCGTTTAACGGAGTTCTGAAAGCGGCTCGGTGAGCGTATGTGTCACTTTAGTATGTTGTTGCTGGTTGTTTGTCATCATAAAAGCCAATTGGAAATATTCCAATTAGTAGAGAGTTATGTCACGTGATTCGACCGATAAGTATCATCAACTACGTTGCCAATCACATTTCAGAACTAAGATGAAAGCTACCATCAAATAACTACAAAAGTAAAGAGATTACTAAGATTCAAACAGGGCAAACAAGAAGCAGCGAAGGCATTGAGTGGTAGATGGCTATTTACACATCCGGAAAGCCCTCAGATGATTCTGAGCCTGTTCAGAATGACCCAAAGTTTTACACAAGACCCAGTCTGGGATTAAAACTATGGGGACCGTTAGTGCCAAGTTCGGACAATACAGCAGGATTATGGTCCTTAGTCGCAATTCAAACCGGACTAGGTTTGTTTCTCATGCATAGGTTCAGAAAACTGGGTAAGAAATGGGTGAAGCGGGATATTGCGGACTTTCCCAGCTTAAATAGATTCAGTACCACGCACGGTGATATGTATATGACAAGGCATATACCTGTTCAATTTGGAGGAACACACTCGTTCAGCATCAGAGTTGGTACTCGTACCGGTTTCTGGTATTCAGAAAGATTCAGGACTATAAGACGTGCTACTTATTTATTAACTGGAGCCCTAATACTTTCACAATCCATGCTTGAAGTTTCCAGATTGACTCTACTAAAGTACGACCCGTGGGCTGAAGAAGCCAAATGCGTTCGTGAAAAGCAGTTTTTCAATGACATTGTGAAGTACTATCATGAGGGTGTTGACTCCACAAAGTTTAAGGCGAAGGATGAACTTTCAGGACAAACTATATCGCTTAATTTGCCAGAAGTGAAGCAAAGCATTGCAGTCGCAAGGGCACAAGCACAAGCGGAAAATTTGGTTACAAGATGGTTTGGCCCGTTAGATTACAAACCGCAGTCATTTTCAGATTTCTTAGATAAATTAGAGTACTATCTGAATATGACCGATTTTCTCAACAACCTTAGACGTCAAAAGAAGAACGATGAAATAGACTCTGAGCTTACAAAGCTAGTGGACGACAACAAACGCAATAGAGAGAGAATTCATACGCTAATGGTACATGCTCCACCGCGTTCAATCAGAACAAGTCAAGAGGCACAAGGTATGTTCGGAATAAGAAAAGTGCTCTTGCATCACGACACAGAATCTTCGAATGATATCCCACTCACAGAAATATGGGCTATTTACAATCCTTGGACAAACTTAGCATTAGACACAGCATTGAGCATAAAGTTCTTCCCCTCGGTGATATTTAATGAGGATTATTATGAGCACCAAAAAAGACTCAAGGACTCGGAAAATGTTAGTTCTGTTGACAACGACAACGAAAAAAAAGACATAGATTAAACTTTTGAATGCACTCTCATAGCAGCGGCCAATGTCGGTCACAATTAGTGTTTTCAAAACTGTACATAAGAATCATATTAAGCACAAACTTAATATATAAATACATTCAAACGATGTTACTTTATATTTGTTTTCCACACTCCGTTTTATTGATCCTTTTTTACATGAATTGATCAGTATTGGTCTCAATCTTATAATAAACTTAATTTGAAAGTGTAAAACAATAAGAATACTTTAAATTCAAAATAAATGTGATAAAAAAACCAAAGCAGTTCCTAAGGCGTGCTAGTTACATCGTCCTTTCTAACAGATTGTCAATCCTCTGGCACAACTAGGCAAATCATGTTTTTACAATTAGTAGCCCTGTGGATCCTTGCACTTCGATTCACAGTTGCTGTATTTGACGATGAAGCATTTGAAATTGACTGGCAAATTGAGAATCTAGGAGATGTCAAAGGTGTAGATAGGTTGAATTCGTCATTGGTATTTTTGGGAGAGACTTCTGCAGGTACATCAATCGTATCATTCGTTAACGCAACGTCAGGAGATATCATTGAACGAATTAAGTTGGATTATTACGCTTCCGACATAAGAGTTAAAGACGGTAACATATACTTGAACAATGGGTTGGTATTAGACGGATCGACAGCTTTCCCAAAGTCAGATCATTCGAGTTTGTTCGAAAGTCAAGAACGTTCAGCTTTCTCCTCGACTATCGAGGACAGCAACCTACATATTGCTTACGCAGAGAGAAACCTTATCGTGGATATCCCAAGCACTTTCAAGCAGATAGAATACTTCGGTTGGGAATCTGACAAGGAAACGACAGAACTGATAGTATCCACCATAGAAAATGAATACCACTATAGCAGGTTCGAAGATGGCGTTCTCACAAACCACTGGAAAAGAAGCGAGGATAGTTTTGATATTGTCGCTTACACGACAATAGACCAAAACAGTAATTATTTGGATCATGTAAAAAATGAACTACTATATGAACAACAGTTGAATGCGATCGAAGCCTACAAATTTCATGTTCAAAAAAGTTGGGAAAGTTTGAAGTTATATCTCATTGGCAAGAGATTCAACGTGGGCAAAATGCTCGCTGATTTAATTACTGATTATGACTCTGAGACACTATCGGGTCTAAACATGCGTTTTGGATTTGCTAAACAACTTGTTGTGGCATCCAGGTCCGGTCTTGTAAAGTCTTTTGATGTATTGTCCGGCAGCGAATTGTGGAGTGTTAACTCTAATTTGGAGGGCATTTTGAAGTTGCAATTGAAGAATGAGACTAACTTGTTAGTTATTACGTCCTCCAGCATATACTCCATTGACTTCACGGAAAGCTCTCCTCTTTTAAAGATGGTAGACGAGGCCCCCACAGGTTATAGATTTAATGCAAACAATGACTCGCCTACCATCAATTTGGTGAGCGAGAATGACGGTATTTTTAAACCTTACGAGGCTTTAAACCTAGAGCATACCACCCCATACTTCGTTCATTATGAACCGCAAACAATCACAGGTTTTACTCTTGAAAATAAAGAATTCCAACCTACATATGAAAGAAAGTTGAATACAAATGAATATTTTGCAAATCATGCAATAAGGGAGGAAAGCCATGTCTCGAGTTTGGGGACCATCCTAGGAAATAGGACTGTTTTATACAAGTACCTCAATCCGAATGTCGGAGGTCATTTGATTGCAAATTCAGAGGAAAACTCATTATTGCTTGAGATATTCGACACCGTTACAGGAGAGTCTCTGTATTCTGCTAAACATGAGGAATCTGTGGACTTGAGCTCTCCAATAAACATAGTAATTGGGGAATATTGGTGTGTTTACAGTTACCTTAGTATGAAACCGTTGCCAGAACAAAAGCTGGTTGTTGTTGAACTATATGAGTCTTTGCTACCAGATGAGAGGAAGTCTACCCCTGGCAGCTTTGTAGATTCCCTTCACGATAATTTGAGGCCAGATGCGATTACCAAATCATATTATTATCCGCAGATAATAAACTCACTCGCTCTTTCCAAGACCAAATTTGGGATCACTTCTAAGGCCATCCTTTTGCAATTGAATGACGGTTCAATCACTTATCTGCCAAAGTACATCGTTAATGCAAGAAGAAAACCAGAGTCCGAAATAACGAAAGAGGACAAGGAGGAGTTTATGGCTTCTCCTTATGAACCTACAATCCCAATTAATGACTTTTTTGTAGTAAACCATATTAGACAGCTGCATTTGTCCAACAATTCGAGACTGATTTCGATTTCTACGAATCTTGAATCTACAACTATAGTTTGCTCCATCGGTCATGATATATTTTGTACAAGAATATCACCTTCTTCTCAATTCGACAAACTTGGAGCGAGTTTCGAGAAAACTAAGGTTCTATTAACCATAGCAGCTCTTTTCATGTTGTGCTACATCTTAAGACCAATGGTGGACCAACGTAAGCTCAAGGTGAAGTGGCTCGTGAAAGAATTGGATATAACATCTATCTAATTGCATTTGATTTTTATCAAAATCTTGTCTTCAACCGCATTGCGGCTTCCTTTTGGTTGTTAGTTGCAACACTGAAAATCGAACAATCGTTTAAGGCTTTGATGATTTTCGATCTTGACTTACATTATATGCAAAAAAATAAAATAGTACATCATTTAACAGTTTAAGAAATGAGGCGGAACTTCGATTCAAGACAACCAAGAAGAAATAGTTCTAACATTTGAGAGCCATCTACCTGACAACAATCTTGAATAACCGGTGCACTCACTGAATCAACAAAATGAAGCTCATCACAAGTCTTTTTGGATTTATTTTCCTTGTTATTCATGTCTTTGCAGAAAAATTGACTGAACTAAATGTCGGTGTTACCAAAGAGCCCTCTGAGTGTAATATCAAGGCAGCTAGAGGAGATGTTGTCTCTGTGCACTACACTGGTAAGTTGAGAGATTCTGGTGAGGTTTTTGACTCTTCGTACAATAGAGGAGTACCAATTCAATTCAAATTGGGATACAACCAGGTTATCAGTGGATGGGATCAAGGTATTTTAGGCATGTGTATCGGTGAAGGACGTACTTTGCACATTCCTAGTGAGTTAGGATACGGATCCCGTGGTGCTGGAGGTGTTATTCCTCCAAACGCTGATTTAGTTTTCGATACTGAATTGGTGAATATCCAAAGAGATTCCGTTGATGATGAATTGTAGGTACAGATTTTAGTGTATTTATTTAACTTAGGAAATGATGCAGTGTCTTATTCTTTGTTTTTGGTAGGGAAGGTAACTCACCAGACATTTTCCTAATGAATTGTGTCAGTGTGTATTGAAAAAAATAACCGTAAAGTCATCAATTATTATGAACACTACTTCGACGCCGCGGAGGAAGATCTTCTGTCGGAAAACATGTGTTGGGCTGTTGGCTGCAAGCTTTCGAAAAAATCTTGAAAGAAGTCCTCGAAACTGTTAAATCGATCTACGTCCGGTATGCTGATGTCTTTGTTCAGGGGGCTCTTCTTTTGAACGGTTTCGGATTGGTCAAACGCTGCGATAGGGCTATTCGAAGTTAATGATGTGTCTGATGACTTCATTCTCTTTTTCCCAGTATCTATAAGGGATTTAATGATTACAGCCACATTTTCTGTGGCTTCGTTGCGCTTCTCTCCAATTGCATTCAGGTGCCAATAAATCTTTGTGCAAAGGTTCAAGGTTTGTTGCCTCTCCTTAGCACTAAATTTATGTAAAAAATCACACAATGTCAAGCATGCATAAACCACTTGATTTGTCGTGATCACTGGAGCACCTTTGATGAGAGACGAAGGGAGCTTCAAAAATCCATTGAGTAAGGAAACACAGTAATGTTTCATTGTCACTAGAACTGACTCGAGATACTCCGCGTCTTTTGCTAGTGTTGGTTGATAAAACTCCATGATGAAAGACCGGCAAATCATAATATAAAAGAAATCGTAAGAAAACCAAAGTATCCCGCCGTTATCCTTGGATAGAAGCTCCTCCCAATTTTTTAACCAATAATCTAGCTCTGGAAAAACCAAGAGAGTCTCGTCATTCTTGTCTCTATTGCCGCCTTGTTTGAATACATTGGTGAAACTGTGGAAATAGTCTTTGAAATTTAAAAATATGCTGTTCACAATATCGCTGAGGTTTATCTCACTTAGCTTGATGTCATCTCTGAAGTTGGATTGAGGGAACTTCGCAATGAGATTGTTGAGCTCTTTGATGAAGGGGTCTTGATATGTGAAAGTGCTAAAACCGATAGAGAACTGTAGCTTACATGCCGTCAATGAATTCAATATTCGCAAGTGGTAAATATCTGAACTGTTATACTGCTCTTCTAGCAGGACACGGTCTTTTATTTTGTGGAAATCAAGGATGTTAAGTAAACTGTTAATAGCGAAGTTCGAGAGAACTAACGGATTGAAGCTGAGCTGCCTATACCTTTTGGATTTTCTCGAAAATCGATACATACAGCAATACAGCAGTGCCTCAATGTCGTGATCTATAAGCTTTTCGAACATTGTAAGAGTGTTTGTGAGCAAATGTTCCACCAGTGGATATAATTCTGCCTGCTCTTTTTCATATTTGTCATTCTCATCAAAACCCATTGCAATGATGGTGAACACACTTGCAATAAAACAATGTTTTTCAACGTATTGTTTATTGATCGATTTTAATCCCCCTGGTATTATCCAGAAGTGTGACTTTATCAAAAACTGGTGAGATAGTTCTAAGCAAAGGGATTCGTGGTTCTTAAAGTACTGCTCGAACGCTGACCTTGCTACAATGTAAGGCCTTTTCGCTTTCTCCAAAGTAGCAGATTCGGAATCAACTTTTTTAGGAAATAATCTACTGTCAATGTCCTGAATTAGATGCAATGGCGGCTCCTGCAACTTTAAACCATTTGTAGTTGAAGGATTCACAGAGTTGAAGTAAGAAACTGCAGAATTCTCTCTGGTAGCTGAACTGTTCATGTTCAACAAAGAAGCGACCTCCCCTAGCTTCGCAAGAATTATGTCCATTTTATTATCCATGTCATGAGCATGGGCTTCAAGTTGTTCAATGCGATTGTGTGAATATGTGTTAGCCGCTAACTGTGGGAACTTGGTGTCGAGTTCTGGATCATTCGTTAATGAACATGCAAGGCTTAGCATTCGGCATCTGTAACATTTCCCTTCTGAGGGCTCAAAATCGCACCTCGTCTTGAATTTCCTGCAAGAGTCGCAACTGTAAGTCTTTCTTTTCTTTCTTGGTCGCATGGTGACCTGTTTGTCTTCGGAAGCCATTCATTCAATATGTCTGCTTGGCTTCTTTTGCACAGCGAATTGACACCAGTATTCACCGATTTAAAAACATCCTGTAATTTCGTTTTCTCTTATCTACAACTACTTAAAAATCTCAAGATAGCCAGCGCCATAGAAAAGTCGTAACAATCGTGAATGTATGCAAACGAACTAACAGAGTGAGGTGGAACATTCTTACGAGAGATCTAGAGAGGCCACAAATGCAGCCGTTCGATCGATGCATAAATACATAGTCTGACTTAGATCTACCTCTTCGTATAATACCTCATGAATGTTGACTAATAATGAACCTAAACTATAAGACGGAAAGTACCTAGAATAGCCAATGTCAAGAGCAATAAATTCGTACCAGTTGTTGTTGATCCATTCGTTTCTTTCTCCTCTGATGAATCACTGGTTGTTCTGTCTAAGACCGTTCCATCTTGCCGAACACTAGCGCTACTTTTCTTTCCTTTGGCCTCACATTCAATCTTACCACCCCTAATAATCGATGACCCAGCATTCGGGGTGACCCATTTCGAACAGTCTAGTTCATCCGATGAACTTTCAATTACTGCGGAACCTTTCACAAGCCTGAGGCTAGGAAAGTCCGTGTCCCGAATATTTCCTTTGAATTGAATTGCTCCACCAATCAATTTTAAGCTCTTGAAGAAGTCAATCTTTTCAATAGCATTGTTGTTGGCAATCATCAAACCCCCGGAAATTTGCGAGAGATTATTGAAATCAAGCTTGGAAAGATGTCTGTTTTCAATAATCCCCAAGGTACCTCCGACTGACTTCAACTCGGATAGTTGTAATGTGTCTACCTTATTTTCAATAAATTCCAGAGACTGATTGACGTACTGAAGACCCTCCAAATTGATCTCTTTGGTGTCCCTAATTGTCAAATTATTCGCCCAAATCAATTGAGGCATTTGAAGGATCAAGTCATCTGCGTTTGCTGACACACTTAATTGTTTTGAAATGTATTTGATGTTTGTATCAATTGATTCCAAATACCTATTATTGTTTATGTTGAGGGTTTCAAGTTTCTCTATTTTGTCGAACCCTTTTAAAGATGTCAATGATGAGTCTGAAATTATCAAAGATTTGATTAGGTCAATGTTATTGTCCCACACTACAGAGCTCAATATCGGAACAACTCTCCAATGAACAACGTTCAAATCATGTAAGCGTGGGAAACTCACAGCATTTAGTGAAGTTAAATCGTACAACTTAAATGTTCCTCCAATTTTCTGCAAGGAATCGCCCTGGACTGAAACCACGAGATTATTTTCTTCAACAAGGAAGTCGCCGTTAATACTTTTGATATTCCCTAAGTTGATGTGTGGTTCGACATAATTTTGAAAAGTTATCGATCCGTCCACAGTAGAGCATTCGTTGGAAAGTACGTTCAAATCTGTCTGATTCTCAATAATGTGTTGGTCTTTTTTACAAAGGACATTGTTTGATGCGTTTTTCAATCCATCTTGATTATTTGCTTGAAACTCTCTATCATATCCCGATTCTTCGATATTAATACCGTGTACGATCGTTGCAACAGCTGCCAACAATAGGGCAGTAATTATCTTCAGCATACTATTTTACTCAACACTACTTTGCTTTTGTTGATAATCAAGTGTTATATTTGTGTCGATTTTTGCCGTCATATCATACTTCCAGTATCGTCTCCATGACATAGTAGCTTTGACTTAGTAAAATACTTGCCAAACGTCGCGTATTTATATGTTCAAACTGTCACAAAATTGTGCGATCAGGAAGGCTTTGTGTCAAATCATCTCCGAGAACTATATCTTTTATGCTATATGTTTGGATTTTTGTGTGGTTGTGACACTTTATATTCCAATCTCCATTTATCCCCAATACAAAAACGACGTCAAAAACAAGGCCACATAATTTGAAACGCTGTGGCTTGATCAGTTGGTGATTGAATTTGAGAATCTTCAGATATACTGTAAGATATAAGTCGATATTCATCGCTACCTGGATAGTGTTCTAATAATGAAATCTACTAAAAAATGCTAATTTGTTATTTTGAATACTTGTCTTTAAGGTAAAAGCTTATGATGGAAAACGAAGAAACTATTTGAATTCTGCTGACACTTGATGGAATATCAGTTAAAAGGGTGTAGTCAAAGGCTGTTCAATTTCGCTACCCTCGTTGATATTTCTTGAACCAACGCCTCTGACAAGCCGGGGAAATTTTTCTCTAAGTTCTCCATATAAGTTGTTAGTGATTGAATTGTCTCTTTCGTAGGTTCATTGATAGCTCTTTGTTTGACTTTTTTCAAAGAGAATAGAAATACATGTTTCCAATAATCTATGGACTGATTCTCAAAATCTGAATTTCTCTTTGGACAACTCAGCGGAGAGTTGATTTCTTCGTAATGTTCGGTTGCAGGGGTTGAAAGATTCGTCTTTGGAGAAACCTGCATCGAAGAAGGAGACAAAGCTGAAGTTGGTGTTGAAAGATTTGAATTTCTCAGTTGCTGCTTATTCAATGAAGGGCTTTTATCATCGATTGTAATATCGTTGTCGTTATATAGGTTTGGAATATTGTTTAATACACCACATTTCCGAACAGACTCCTCTTCAAAACTCCAGCTTTCTAGTTGATTTGGAAAGTTGGTTTTATACACCTTATCGGCCAAAGGAAACCTTGGTTGGCAGAGCCTTGGTTTCTCCTTTGACATGATCTGATTCGTTTTCATTATTGTTATTTCTTCCATCACATTAGTTATGGAACATTTTCTCAACCATTTATGCTGCAAAAGCTTCTTACACGTAGGTCTCTGGTGAGGGTCTTGTTGAAGACATTGACGAATGAAATCCTTCCCTAACGGTGAAATATCCATGTTACGAAGGATGTTATCAGCATTCAATTTTGGAATTCTCATCAAAGCTTTCATCGAATCTAAATGGGACATCGGTGGTTTCCCATTCAACAATTCTAATGCTGTAATTCCTAAGGACCAAATGTCACATTTTCCATCGTAACTTTGATTTTTGATAATTTCTGGCGCCATCCAAAATGGAGTACCCACAAAAGTGTTAAGATTCTTTCCACCGTGTCGGGTGGAATTGAACTTCAACTGACCTGTCACGCCAAGATCTGCTAGCCTCACTTCTCCATCGTCATTCAACAAAATATTTGCAGCTTTCAAATCTCTATGAATTAATCTCTTCTCATGTAAGTAGTCCAACGCATGGCACACTTGTGATATTATGAAGCATGTAGTTTGTTCTGTTAATCTGGAATAATATCGCAAAAGATTTAATAAGGACCCGTTACTGCAATACTCCATAACAATGTATAGATTGCAGTCCCCAGTAAACGTTCCGTAATAATGAGTAATATGTTGACAATTCAAAGTCGAAAGAAAATATATTTCTTTCAACAATAGATCAATTGGTTCGGTAGAGTGTTCCAAGTTGATGCATTTGATGGCTAACGGTACTCCTCTGGGGATTACTGGATCGGTCGGGTCCAGACTATTTCCCAAATAATGGGCTAAATATACGTCACCGAAATTTCCCTTGCCGACACATTGAAGCAATTGGAAGTGTTTTAGCGAGAGCATATTTGTAATTGGTAGCTAGTAATTTTTTTTTAGATTGAATAAGTCAGAAAGGAAAACGAAGTACTTGTGTTGAATATGGTTTGATCTTCTTTGAAAACCTATCTACTTGGAAAGTGAGCGAGAGAGAAGCGTATCTGAAACAAAACAAAAACACTATGGCAGAATATTATAATTTGGTTTCTCCAGCTTCCAAATCAAACTTTTTCCACTATGCTTCAAACTTTTGCTCTATTGACGGATGAGTGCTTGGTAGATAGCTACTTTTGTTTTAATAAGAAATCTCAACTATAGGATGAATAACCAAACACTTTTTTTACCTAATGTTCCAAGACAAAACCACTCCAATGTTATGGCGAGTATTGTATCAACCACAATAATGTATATTTATATTTATTTATATACTGTGGTGCTCAAACGGCAGTCAACACTCAGCAATTGTGTTGTTGTTTTTTGTGTAGGGTCCGGTTTAATTTGACACTTCGTTTGTGTCACATTTCTCAAAAAAACCGTAAGACATACTACTATTATAATTACAAAGATGGAGAAGTAGTGATGAAAAATATCGCGTCGCCGACTTAGTACTACTTGGGCGTGGAAAATACGTCAACTAGGTGGTGGTATGCTAACGTTAGCTTAGTAAAGTTTGCCAGTTGAGGAAGACGTTTTCAAAGTAATCAGTGTCTTATTGTATTGACACAAGATAGAGTTAAAAATAATACAAATTTTTAATTTTATATTAAAAAGGTGGATACGTGTATAAAATAAAAGATATTATAAAAAATAATATAACAGAAAGGAGATGATCAAATCCTAGTAATGAAAAATCTTTTCGAAGGAGTGCAAATTTGACAAAAATCCACCTGAAAGCTTTTAGAACATAAAAGTCGAGAAGAAATGACAAACATTATGACAGAAAGCCAATTAAGATTTTTCGGAACTTCGTACTTGAAAAGTTTCACCAGATTCATTGCAGTTGGTACAATCTCAAATTGTTCGAACAGCAAAGGCAGTGGGAACCACGCAGAAGTGTTTGAGTTACAAACCAATGTTTAGCAATATGATAATGGCAAAAACATCGGAATGGAAAAAAAAGCAGAGCCACGATTAATTTTACTCTTTTAGTTGATTATAATATCGCTAGACAAAGAGTACCAGCAAACCAGAAAAGACCAAGACCGGAACCTGTAAAAGGAGGATTAATATTAGAAAGGTCCAAACAAAAAGGAGAAAACATTTCAGTAAAGTTTTCTTTTTTCACTGAAAAAAGCTATTTTATTAAACTTGTTTATTAGTTTGTAACGTTGTGTTGAGCTTATGTATATTGTGTTGTTCTGTGAGTGTTGTTGAAAGAAGCATTAAATGTTGATAGAAGAAAAAACCTCATACCTTTTTATTTTTCAAAAAGCTAGAAGTAATTGGTTTGTATCAAACTTCTTAGAACAAGAAGGCAACACCAGCGGCAACGGCAGCACCGAAGACACCAGCACCCATAGCGTTAGTGGCAGCGGCAGCACCAGTAGAAACAGAGGTGGTACCGTTGGTACCGTTAGTACCGTTGGTGGCGTTGGTGGTGTTGTTAGCAGCAGAAGCGACGGCAGAGACGGCAGCGAAAGAGGCAATAATGTTCTTGAATTGCATTTTTAACGAGTTGATGTGTGATGCTCTTTTATGAATCTTTTGAAATATGTACAATCTACAATTATAATATTGTTTAGAACGGGAAAGTTATTAGATTTGTTGAAACAGGGTACATTTATATATACCAGAATAAAAAAGACAAGAGATAACGAAACTGGGAATCGGTTATTTAAAACGAAAGAGTGACAAATTTCATTTTTTTTCTTCCACACAGAAAGCGCGCAGCTACACGCAAAAGTCGTCAAAAACACAGGAAAACGGGAAGACAGCAAGATCCGCAAGAAGAAATCCGTACTGGAAAAAGTAGCGAAAACCAACCGAACGATAAAAAGGGCCAATTTCCCACAGAAAAGAAACTTTTAATTAACTGCTGGTACGGTTTCTTCTGGCCAAGCTTCTTCTCTTTTCATGATGGCTCTAGAAGTGAAAAAAAAATGGAAATAGAATTCCTGCTAGACATCTTCGCAGAACGCGAAGTATCAATATTCTTTTTCACTCAAGAAAAAAAAAGGAAAGACAAAAGGTCGAGAACGTTATTTTTTCTTCAAATTTTAAGGCCGAAAATCAAGAATAACAGCTAAAGTGGGAAAAATTGTTTTTCCTTCTGCTTGTCTTCATCCCTAAAAGAACTCAGCGGTATTTACAAAACAGGCTCAGCCCACTTGGAAAAGAATTTTTACCTAGAACTTCACGCGTTGGACTTGTCTACCACTTTGTCCTTAGTGCTGTTGACTTCACAACATTCGGATTTCTCTATCTGGCTGGGGTTAGGCAATTTGCGTATGTCCGCAGTACCACTACACGGTTTTTATGGGAGGCCAAGTAAAAGGGCGAGGCCATTAGTATACTAAAATAAGATATCATATCTGAGCTGTAAAACTACATGTTTGTTTTCCATGCGTCTTCAGGAAAAACGAATGGATAGCATCCAATGTAATGCCGCCACCGGCGCAGCTGCGAACCAGGGTTGTTGTGCTCTTTTCCCGTCGTTATTTCATGAGAAGAGTCACAATCTCGACGGGTGGTAAAGGGATCGCTTACTTCCAATAGTTCTTGAGTACTTTCCGAACGTGTGGGTTTATATTTCCTATTTGGGCAATACATATATTTTTATATATGCAACCCAAGGTGCTATAGAACACCGATAGGCCGTTAGCGTACATCAGCAATTAGGGTTCAGCAAAAAGTAAACGTATCCTACCATTGTCCAAGGCCGTATGGTTCGATTTAGCGTAGATCAAAGCTCATACGGACGAACAGAAGCAATCAAGTGCTCATACAACTCCTCTGTACTTCCTCTCACCAGTCAGCTAAAGATACATATCCTTATCGCAAGGTACCTTCTGCCGCTCGACACGCAAAGGATATCAACGGATTTCAGTGATATAATTAAACATCATCTAATGGTGACGGAGGCATGGCTGACTCTTTTTGCTTGGCCTTACTTCATAGGAAAACGCTACGCGTAAAAAGTGCTACCTCTTATCCGGTGAGATCTGGACTGAGGCGACCTACTCAAATCTTGCATCTTTGTTTTTTCCTGTTTTTCCTGTGTCAGATCCGGATTTCGATCTGGACCGTTACGTTGGGTACCCGTTTTTTTTTCAGGAGGAGAAAATCGGGTTGGCCCACATTTTGGCTATTATTAGAAAAGTACAAACGCTTGTCCCCAACCTGAAAAAAAACATATTTTCGTAGAACTTTCTGGATACTCGTAGATCTGGATCTTGTTTTTTCTGCCTCGCGGTTTCGCATCTGATGTTGGTTATCTCCGTTATTGGTGTGGTACCATCATATCTCTGACTCTATTCCGTCTGTGCTTCTGCTGCTGGCCGAATTTGACTTTTCAAGGAGGCAACTGTACTGTCGTGGGTTGCCCCTATAACATACGTACGGATTACCCACACTAGCTTTCCGGATTTACGTCCACCACTCTTTCTGACGCGGGATGTATTACGTTACCCTGACATCGAAGCGTGGAATGTGCGAGCGAATGGTTTGTGTGTAACGCTCACGTCACGTGCTTAGTTTACGGTCATGTGGTGTCACGTTCGGGAATGTTACCCGGACATGGTACCGTTTCCTCGAAGCATTTTTTTTTTTGCTCTCACGGTTGACGGACGCCATGCGATGAGTATCTTGAAAACTTCGGAAAATACTCAGTAGGGTGGAAGCCGTACCACCACCGTACGATTTTCTTGTCTTTTTAATTCAGGGGATTTGCTATCAACAATTTCACCATTATTGCAAGTATAAAAGAACTGAAATATGAATGTTGAAACGTACATATATATATCAGCGATACGTTTGGGCATCGTTGATTGGTACAGTAGATGGCTGGCTATTTATTTGATTTGTATTTCGTTTTTATCTTCAACCACCCGTAAAGCCGATACCAGAGATGCATGCACGTGACTGGTTCTTAGTGTTCGTTGCTATCTTTCTTCCCCCTGTGGCAGTCTGTATAAAGAGAGGGTTCTTCACCAAAGACTTGTTGATCAATGTGCTGTTGTTCCTACTAGGGTTCTTCCCAGGTTTGATCCATGCCCTATACGTTATCTCCAAGCATCCATACGAGAGTGAGGGTGATGCGCTGCACAATGGCCAAGGTTATGGTTCGATGTCCTAAGAGCCGATTTGGATATCAGATTGTATCACAGCACCATAACATTCCAACGCTACTACAAGAAGTGCACAGCTAGGGCTGCAAATAATTCATAAGTTTAGCTATTTTTCCATAATATAAGACAACCTCCCATAGTTTCGATGTATATGTCCTAATAATACTACCGCAAATATCCAGTTCGAACGGCAGAACAGTGAGGGCCGATCCTTTAATTCATGTGGTGTTTGGGTTTATTCCAACATCAAAACTTCAAATTAAAGTCAAGTTGATCAAGATGGGTATAAGCAGGAGATGAGCTGATAAATCTCACATGCATGCTTTGGAAGGCTGATCAGCAGGGCAGTTTGAGTAAACAGCGCTCTGTAACAGTAAGAATGGATTTGTTTGGCGAGGTTGTCGAAAGAGAAACCACAGCCCCAGATGAGGTTTCCGGTTCAGATATGCCATCAACCGGATTCCCAAAGCTGCATCAAACAGAAAAGGTATCCAGCTGGAAACAGCGGCTTCTGGAAAAGAAAAGGAAAAGATCCCAAGAGAGTGGGAAACTATCTAACGGACGTCAACCTGCTTCGAATGGAGTAGGCGGTCTCTCACAGCAGGAAGCAGGAGCGAAATGTTCGGCCAGTGAAGAGCTGTCAGAGGCAGAAAGAATACATCTCCAAAATTTGGCTGTTTTACAGAGCATGACGCCAGAGCAGTTTCAAAATGAAAGACAAGAGTTGATGGATTCTTTGAACCCAGATATTTTGAAATCCTTGATTTCTCGTGTCGATAAACGAATGGCAGCTTTGTCAATCAAGGATAGCGAAGGATCGGGTTCCAGGAAGCCTGTACCACAGTATGCGGAAATTGAAGGACCTGGTTCATGGATTGGTGGCAGCAATAAGGTTAAGGATCTTCCGAAACTAGACGACAAAGCTGTGGACGAAGCCTTAGGTATTCATCGTGTTAGTTTTTCTTCTTCGAAAACTAATTCGTTAAAAGAAGATGCCAATGAAGGGAATGATGGCCATGTTCATTTTAATGAAGATGACAAGGAAAATCAAACATCAGATGATGACACCCAAAGAATTTTTAATGATGAAGATGATATGGCTGCCCAAGAGTACCAATTCGTCCAAAGTATAGACCACATGAGTAATAAGGACTTGTTGGCAGATGTGCATTTCATCAAGTCCAAGAAATCGAACAATAATTCGGATGAGTACGAACCTTTGGACATAAATGATCCCAACTTCGAAAAGGAACTTCACAGCAAATTCTTCCCTGACCTACCGCAAGAACCAGATAAATTAAAATGGATGCAACAAGTAGATACCAGTATCCAACCGGAGGAGATTATTCACGATATTTCTTTATGTAGATTTGACTTCAAGGGAAATATGGTACCACCGGGGAGGAAGCTCGATACCACAAACGATGGCTTACACCATCATTCGGATTCTCCAGAGCTAGCTGGTTATACCGTTCCAGAACTTGCACATCTATCTCTATCCAAGTTCCCTGCTCAAAGATCAATCGCTATTCAGACTCTTGGAAGAATTCTCTACAAACTCGGTAAGCAGTCGTATGCCCAGCTTGTGCCTGAGGTCGATGCCGAGACTTATAAAGAAGAAGGAGGAGTTAAACAAATCACAAACAAGATATATTGCATGTTCTGGGACCTTGTTAAAGATTGCAAAGTAGTTGACTCGCTACAATTAGCGGCTGATGAGTCTAAAACTACGAATATCAATGTAAGAAACTACGCTGTAGACGCCCTCTGGTTGTGGAAACAAGGAGGGGGTGATCCAAGAACTGTTAGGAAGGACTAAATAAAGTCGTTTATATTCTCGAGAACCCATTAAAAACAAACAGGTTAGCGAAAAAATTTCTTAAGTACAAATATTTTTCAACTTCTTTCAAAACGAAAGCGTTCCGATTTCATAATCTATTGTAATTTAACCAACAAAAAAACTCTGTGGCAAACTTGTTTAGATCATGAGTCGAAAAAACGTTGGACATATTCATACATGTACAAGTTGAAGGCTCATGTGTTTAATTCGGATTTCGTTAAAAAAAACTTATCCATTGCACAAAAACCTACAACGGCTGCACGGATTCCTTACTATTTTATCTTAGCACATAGACACATTGATGATACATCTAAAAGTACGCAAAAACCTACGCAAGCAGGTAATCACCATATCACCAACTTAAGTTGTGCAATGGTTATATGAAACTAAACAGCTCATGTGAAAGTGGTTCTTAGTTGTAAAACTTACTCTGCGATGAGTTTGAATTTTTAATGTCTAATTTTTTTCTTCGCTTTTCAGGCATGCCAATATATCGTGTATTTTCCAATGAGCATTTGATGACATTTTACGGAAATTCAAATCAAAGCTGAGTTACGCAATGGCACTCGGTAACAGAAAGCGTGAAGGTGAGAATTTCAGTGGTTTGAAAAGTTGAATAGTACACTTGAAGTAATTAAGACGGTATCTCTTTCCTCTTAACGCTGGGTTTTCTAATAGTTGGTTGGAATTAGCAAAATTCCTTATTTTCTTTAACATCATCGCGTGAAATAGATCGAGTCCCCTGCTAAAACAATAATCAACCAGAACCTCAAGCATGCCACATCACCATTCGGAATATCACTCTGAGGTGGAAAAGTTTGAATATCAAGTCACCCATGTAACTGAGCAGATTTTGCAGGAGCAAGATCACCTGCGAAGATCCACATTGCAGGAGTACAACCAAACAATAATACAGCTAGTGTCCGATTATGATATGTTCAAGGCACATGGACAATCTGATCCTTCTGGGGTTAGTTTATCTCTAGAAAAATTAGAACAGTGGACAAACGGCTTGAAACAAATTCATTTAGAGCTCGAATCGATCGACAATTTTTTGAGATACGTGATACCTACAGAGCAATCGATAACGAATTTATCTAAGTTTGACGAAAGCGAGTACCAGGGGATTCAATACGAAGTGTCTGAACTAAGAGATGTCAATATTGTGCAGCAAGAGAAAGAAATAGAGAGCCTCCAGCATCAAATAATAGAAAAAAGTGATGAGAATCTTTCGATAAGTGAGACAATAAAAGAAAGCTGCTTAGAGGTCTCCCAAGACATCGATCAATGTTGGAAATTATTGCAGCAACTAGAAGCCTATGAAGATGTCAGTCAGTCGTCAAAAGACCTAAACACAACAGATCCGACTTTTTCTACCTATAATCAATGGAAGTGGAATCAACTCGCTGAGTCGGAGCTGGAATATCTTAATCAGCAGTTAACAACTCTACGAGCAACCAAGGAAAAACTAGAGGAAGTTTTCAGTAAAAGAAGTGAAATTCAAACTTCTCCAAAGATGATCGAAACTTTTACTACTTATCAACTGTTAACGCAGCTTTGGAACACAAAAATCATTCAAGAACTACTTCCCGATATTACCAAATTGGAAGTGTTTCCTCAATCAGGAAACTTAATGTTTGAAGTCGGCGTTGTCGAGATTACTCTACAGATAGAAGCGGGAACTATAAACTTAGTATCTCTATTCTCCTATAAACTTCCATATGAGAAGGTTGAACTCATGAAAGAAAATATCACGAGTAAAATTGAGCAACAACAATCGTTATATAAGGTTCTGGTTATGGTAACAGATTATATCGTAAGTTCGTTATAGCAAAGTATAAATATTTCATATATGCAAATGTAATTTTAGGAAAATCTTTATGGTTGATAGGTAGTGTGAAGCTTCAAACCGCATCAAGGATATTTTACAGGTTTTGGCATAAGAGTGCTAAAGTGCTAAACATCATATCGTAAAGGTCAAATAGTAGTCAATATCGATGGGCATTTTGTCAAGAGCTAGTGGTCTTGTCTTTGTCCTAGAATATACGCGCCCATTGCTCCTAGATATCCCTCATGCTTAAGGAAGAAAGCTCGCTTTCTCCCTTCTGACCAAAAGTTGATTGCATAGCTCAAGGTGTTCATAGTAGTGTAATGCCCTCGAATATAGGAACCTCCAAAGTAAATATTTTTGACATGATGAATTTTTGCTTGCAAGTAAGCGATCTGACCAATGTTGTTTGATATGGCATAAAGCAGTGACTTTGATATGTCAGCGTTGTTGAATTTTATGTCTTTTTGAATATCTTTGGTCGAAGTAGTAGATGGTGATGGGTATCTTTTATCCTCAGGTACCGCTTGTGATCTATTTTGAAACACCTTTCCGAACGAAGATGCAATATGAGTAGGTTTTAATCCCAATTTATCGTATGCAGTACCGTAAATATCGCCTACAAGCATGTCAACGGTGGCGTTATCCCCCTTGTGAGCCCAACTTAACATTTCATCGAAGGATTTTGCGCCTGTGATGAGCGACAAGAGCCCCCATAGAGTGCCTCCGCCAAGAGAAGAACCGCCCACTCTGCTGAAAGACGTGGGCGAGTTCACTTTCAAAATTGACACACCTGACCCTATGTTCACTAGCATATATGGATATATGGAATTGGAATTTTGCAATGGCTCTATGGCCTCTTCACCTTCTAGGTCGTTATAAGTAAAGATCTCATTCGGAGTCTCATGAATGAAAAAATCCAGTCCTTTAATCAGACAGTCCATTTCGTCAGACCGCTCTATGCCAATCACGGTGGGGAACTGTTCAACCAACAAGTCATAAAATTTGTAGGATCCTCCTCCAGTAGCTACCAACAGTGTACGCTCGTATAATCCATCGTGGTATTCCTGTATGATATCGTGTAGAAGCTGCATGAACTCCTCAATCCGTTCTGTCTCCAGTGTCCTGAACATCAACCTATTAGTATTAAGCGGCATGAATACAACCTTCGCCAACGTACCACCTATGTCTACCGCTATTGTGAAAACAGAGCTTAGTTCGTCAATGCTAACATCTTCTTTCGTCTTGCTTATGAGTTCCGAGTGTGTCAGAAGTATATCAGAGGTCATAATTCTGGGACCAATGTCAAGATAAGCAGTTATGACCAATTATTGGTACCCCCACTATAAAAATACGCTGCTTGAAGTAAAAAGCGAAAGAATTGACAAATGAAAGGACCTCTAGTGCTCGGTAACAAAACTTAATCGATTCCACTACTTATTTGATTGCTTTTGGACTTGACTTCTTCGCACGCTATAGCCTTCTCAAAAATTTCTACCGGTGAATCAGTAAATCAATGCAAATGATAAGTCGTAACGTTAACTGTCTGAAAGCCCAATCCGAATAGTATATCCTATTCATCGACTGGTCGTTTAATATTTCCACAACCGTAGGTTCGGTCATCAGAGATATATGCCAGAAATTTCAATGATGAACAAAAAAAAAAACCATCGCTTCAACTGACTAAGTAAGCAAAAAGTGGAACAAAATTACACTGCAAGAAAAAGCATAATGGACTACCCGTTTTTAAGCGATGATCTGCAGTAGCCACCCAAACACCAATTCAAGAAAAATTAGACTAGAGAAGTGACAAGACTGATTGCGGTTTCTATAGTGTCGTAAAAAGTTAACATACGGAAACCTGGGCAGTGTTAGTGTACGCACTTTTACTTTCTACAAGTTGTGTTGCTCCGTAGAATATCTTTCTTGTTCCGAATAGAACTAACAGAACTTATGCGGAGTACACTACTGGTTGGTGTTGAGATGTAGAAGTGTACATTACATTGTTAAGTGCCCCTAACAAGATTCGAAGGTGCTATCGTGATGTTCTGAAGGCGGATATAGGCTAAGTAATATATTTTTCAGCGTGCGGTGAACCACGTGATGTTTCAGTAGCGTATTCGACGTTTGTTTGAAAAAATATCATGAATTAACTGGTGTATAAAACAGCAGGCGTTGTAAGACTCGAAGGAATGAACAAGATATTTCTACTGTTCTCTATCAGTGTGAATTGATCCGGTTTATTGTCAATAACTTCGACATCACCGAAACTTGTAAAGCCAGCGACTACTCTTCACAATGTTCCCAAATAACTTGAGAGAGATTGTGGAAAGCACTTATGAAAAGGCTGTCCAAAATGGACATGTCAAATATACCGAATCCTCCTCTAAAAAGCTTAAAGATGTACACTCAGGAATATCATATCAAGTGACCTATGCGCCATCTTTACAAAGCAAACCAGAAAGGTCTGATGCAGACGCAGTTGATGAAACAGGATCGTCCGTTGCCAAGAAAGATCCTTTCCAAGAACCTGAACCTGAATTGACTGTTCTTGAAGACTGTGCAAGTGATTATAGACTTGTGTTGAACAAATTTCCAGTCACACCAAACCATTTGATATTGGTGACTAAAGAGTACATGTTGCAAACATCACCATTGAGTCCTAAGGACTTATTGACTACCTACAAACTGTTGCAACAACTAAATGATGAGGATGAGATGTTGAGACATTTAGCGTTCTACAATTGTGGTCCAAATAGTGGTTCTTCTCAAGATCATAAGCACTTGCAAATTTTGCCATTGCCCAACAGATTCGTACCATACCAAGACAGGTTGTGTAATGGTAAGGATCATTTCATCCCTAATGCTAAGACTGAACCTTTGCAGGATCCTAAAATCCCTTTCGCGCATTATGCAGTTCCATTACCGGAAGACTCTAAAGATGTTGATGAGGATTTATTAGCTATGACATTTGTGTCATTACTGCAAAGAGCCTTGTCAGTTTTCCAGGATTGGTCGGGAAACAGTTCGGAAGGATCCGATGCTCGTGAACCAATTACTCCGGCATATAACGTTTTGATGACCACTGAATGGTTATGCCTAGTCCCCAGGTCGAAAACATGTGCCAAAACTCCTTCTATCGGTTTCAATGCTACTGGATATGCAGGTTTGGTTCTAGTCAAATGGGAGGAGTCTTGGAATGCTCTGAATAATGACCCATCCGTGGTGACGGACCTATTATTGGAGTGTTCATTCCCTAGCACTGCAGGTACTAAACCATCAGAGTATCACTATTAGTCCTTTTGACTGAAATCAATCCTCAATATTGCTGCAAGGTAGTATTCTGTCTGGATTGCTAGCTAAACGGGTTTATCATTTATAGACAACGGCACTGAATTTACTGTAAAAGCTCTAGCGGACTTGTTTGTTTGATGGAAACCTTCGGTTAATAACTGTATAGTAAAAGCCCACCGAGAAAGTGATTACATCACGTGTAGTGTGAGAAATTTACGTCTGTCGGAATAATTACATCACGTGATTATTGGCCAATGAAGGTCGCTAGTTTCTCGCACAGTATGTGGTGTACTTCATTTGCTGGAGAATAACCTAATCCAAATTCAATTTTCATTAATTTTTCGGTTTTAACGCTGAAAACATAATATCGCTTGATGAGGATAATTTTTGTAGATAGTCAAAAGTTTTTTTCTCATACATATATATCCTAATACTGCTATTTCATAATTCTGAATCCATTATTCTCTTGAGCAGTTCTTTGATTTTTGAAAGTTTCTTGAACGCCCGAACGCCTGAACGCCCAATTAACGACTACGTTTGAATATCACAAATGCCACAAACATTTACCTCTATTGCTAAGATTGGTGATTACATTCTAAGAACTCCAGCCCTTGCCAAGGTTATTGTTCCTGTCGCTCATCAATTCATCAACATATCTGGTTACAGAAAGATGGGGTTGAGATGTGATGACTTGATTGACGAAGAAAATGAGCTGGCTCAAACCGCTTTGAGAAGATTGCCAGCCGATGATTCCTACGCCAGAATTTACAGAATCATTAATGCTCATCAGTTATCTTTGACACACCACTTGTTGCCAAAGAACAAATGGACCAAAGCAGAAGAAGACGTTCCATACTTGACACCATATTTACTAGAAGCTGAAGCTCATGTCAAAGAAAAGGAAGAATTGGACAACTTGGAGTTGGCCAAATAATTTATTCGTAACTGAACCACCAAACTCACTATTTAAAACCACTCATGACCCTCATATAAAAAGAAATAGAGGGAAACAAAACACAATATTCCGATGCGTTCAAAAGCCTCTATATCTATCAGTTACTTGCGCAGCTAGCTAACGGAGAAGCTACTTTACATCTATAACTCTTTTTTTCTAGGAATGAACCGACTTATTTATCTTAAACTTTGTGAATATCAACCATTACCGCACTATATTTTACTACTCTTCTTTTATATATGATTTATGTATACCAATGTGATTAATTTCTAATTGATGTCATCTACCTTTGATAAATTGATATCTGCAGAACAATTATTTGTGTTCCTGCATTAAGCTGTAGTTGCTAAAGTTTTATCATTATTTGAATTATTATACATATAATATTAATTAGGTACTGAGAAGAGTTTAATATATAATGGAAGAAAAGAAAAAATTAGTGATTCGTAATGTTACAGTTGAGGAGAAGGTAACAAACCTTCCTTTGTAATTCACAAAGTTTTTTCCTCAATAGACCGATCAACACAAATTTCGGGTCAGAAAGTTTTGATGGCCGGATAGCTATTTCCAAAGATTGAAATGGCACGGCAATATTCTCAACGTTTGGGTTTAGTGAAAAGAGAAGAAAGAATGTTAAACCTGCCATGCTTCTTCTTTTTTTCTGAAGATTCTGGTATGATGCAAGATTTAACTGGAATATTATCCAGAGGGTCACTTATGCTACGACTGGAAGAATGCTTACAACTTCTTTGGTCGGACTCACGTTTGGAGTTTTTACGGGTGAGAGGACGTTGTTTTTGCTCTACTTTGCTAGTCCCTTGTGAACGAGACAAATCTATGCAATCACCAGGTTGGCCCAACAACACATCTTGAGGGAGCTGAGGTACTTCATTAAAAGAAAACTGTGAGCTCGATGATCTTTCTCTACTGAAAGAGGCGTCATCCGATTCAATTGTACTGACAGTTGACCTTCTAGGCACTTCTGTATCCTCGTTTTCCTGTCTACTGTCGTACATCTGGGTTTCATACTTGAAAGGTTTGTTCCTAGGCGTTACTTTTCGATTATGCGCGTGATTTGCCGATACAGGGGTATTGGGAGTTGATAGTTGTCTGTTTGAAATACTTGACTCAGAAGACAGTGACATGGTCGATGTTTGATGAGGGATAGTACTGGATCCAGATCCATTGGATGGTACTTGCTTATTGTAATAATTGTAATACCGCTCCTTTTGCTTGTTAATTTTGAGGGTATTAAAACCTGACATTTTAATGGGAGATTCTTTAGGAGCTGCAGGTGAGGGGCATCTAGCCCTTAATGGCGAGAGTAGTATTGTTGAATCGGGTAGAGCGATCCCAACTGAATTCCCGTCAACGAAACTTTCTGTCGAAGAACTTTCAGCACTATTTGTTTGAAGAACAGTCGCGTTGGCATCCTCTTCTTCTTCTTCGGCTACTTGCTCTTCCGTTATTTTTAGTTTTCTTTCCAGGTTGAAAGATAGATGTAAGTCCGCAGGAGCTGATTCTGTGCGCCTATGTGATTTAAAAGATCTTGGCCGAGTTTTCAATGCATCGTCTAAATTGATTATGGCATCAGGGACATCCTTGAAACCACCTGTAAATTTGGGTTCTTCAGATATGAAGAACCTGGGACTTGCGAATAGTTGAGTAGACGGAGAATCAACCGTGTCGAATGCTAAACCAGCATTGAGCTCTGGTTTATTAGACGAAGATGATGGAGCATTGCTGCAATGCGTAGCATAGTTAGCGTCAGTATCAGGTGGAAATGGCGTGTCCTTTATGGTGTCTTTTTTGAGAAATTCAAAATCTCCTGATATAGCGAATGATCTCTTATGTCTATGGCCTCTTTTCAAACTTGTTTCTCCATTAGTCGGTTCCGCTGGAGGCTTTGGAACAGAAAGCATTCCACAAATTTAATATTTGGGAGCACAAAAGTTAAATTCCCACAGCAGAAAATCACTTCAAATAAACGAGTGCTTGATTAGAACGAAACGCTTTAACTGGAAACCTTCAAGCTGTGAATCTGATCGGGTCTGGAAAAATGTAAATCGAAAGACAGATTTACTACTGCTACCCGTGGTTGTTTACAGCGTTCAGGTTACTAAAACCGAATAAATAAATTTTGCAGTACCGAAATCAAGCTTCTTGCGCCCTCTTCTATGAGGATCTGATGGACAAAAATGAAGATTTAAACTTGGCGTGAAGATTTAACAAATATGTCAAAAACAGAAAGAATATAAATGACGTTTATTTTGACGTTTATTTTGACGTTTACTTTTGTAAGCTTTGAACGTTTTATGACTTCTTTTAACCGTGTATGATAGTATTTTATTGATGAAGGTAAAACAATCAATCAATATAGCAAAGCTTGAATCACTGAAAATTTGAAAGTTTTTGACTGTTGAAATATTTTTGAGAAGTTCAGATAACGCTGTGGTGATCACGCAGAATCTGAAAAGGAAATCTTACTGCAAAACTTATGACAGTTAGGGACTATAATTTCGGTTGGGAAAAGGTGAACAGTTTCCCAAATCAGAGAGTTGATTTTCTAACTGGTAGGAATATGTTTCTCGCACGACAAAAATCTGAAATGTTGATTATGGTGAAAAGGGAAGTGAATACAAAATAAATCAGTGACAGGTTCGATTGTTTATCTTGCTTTGGTTGGATACGTTTCGTTGTATTTTGTGTTTCGGCCAAAATGCTGTAATTATATGATTTCTGAGGTTTCTTTATTCGTTCAACTTCGCCGAAAAGCTTTTTTGTTGTGTGAATACAAAACCGAAGGGTGTATGATGGTGTAGGTTCTTTCCACTTGTTTTTGTTAATCTGACGTAAATAGTCTGTGTTTATGACCTTATATTTTATCGAATCTGCGAGACTGTTATCTCAGATAGAGGTAATAAGCTCAGGTGGTAAAATTTAATGTATCGCCCCCCGAGTCAGATCTGAATAGAGCAACAAATAAGCAAGTATGGGCAAGCCAATTTAGAGAGTAATCAGTGGTAAACGGTTCCGTTGTCGTATTAACGGAATAAAACAAACGGTAAAATGATGTCCGGAGTGGTTTACAGTACACGAGATGAGCACGTCCTGAAATAGTGCACCTAAAGCGGTTAGGAAGTCTTGGTAATTTCCTAGTGAATTTGGTCACAGGTCGAGCACAACAATGGTTAGTGGATGACCTGACAATCCTCAGGGTTTTTTGTTTTTAAATGACTCAGTAGTGATAGACGAGACTCGCAACAGTACAACCTATTACTCTGTATAAGACGTCCCTACCGATTCTAAAAACGAATGGCAGCTATAAGTAGCAATGAGTAGTATCTCGTGGTTAACGGACTAATAAACGAGCGGCAAATGGTTGACACTTGATAACTTTATACGCGGCAACGTATCCTAGATACCAACCGGAACAAAGAATGACGGGAGAAGTTAGGAAAGAACCCGTACTCAGCTCTCAAACCACTGGGTAAAAGAAGAACAGAGTAACCGCTTGAGTAAAGACGGGAACACGAAAGGAAAACAGTAGTTTGTTGATGGTTTAGGTGTATATTGATTCTTTTATTCAGCGAATACAACACGTAACTTCAGCTGTTTCGGTTTTTTACAGTAATTTTTTTCTCTTTTCTCGAGATTTAGGTACATCAACATGCCTCTTAGAGTATTTTCTTTTTCACCGTACAAAAGACGGCAGTTGGTGATTGAAACGAAGGGATACTTTGATCCATGAGATTTAGGGAAGTTGAAAGTCAAGATCCATCACATTGTACTTGTTGAACTTGTCGTACTCTTCGAAGCGTAGAAGAGTAAACAGTGAGCAAAGCTATCATATAGACAATCGTCTCAATTTTTCAATTGAACAATCTATTGCATACCACTATAATAACCATTAAACAGATAAACTTTGACAGAAGAAGATAACTTACAATGATTGGGAACGGCGAGCCAAAGGTACTCCTTTTGGAAAAAAGGAGAATCACTGTACTTTTTCATAATGATGAACAAGCTTTAGAAAGCAAGATACTCAACGCTGGTGGAATTTTAACATTAAAGAATGAAAATGGACACGTCCAGGATAGGTTGACATTTGCTCTACCACCGACTACAGCAAGACCAAGCTATGTCCATATCACTTGGAATCGCAAAGCTGAAGCCGGCATAACACCAATTAAAAACCACATTCCATTTGGGTTAAACATTTTCACTAACACCACTGATACTATTCCTGGGTTTATCGATACGCCGTTGGGCAAGATATATTACAATGATAAATTCAATGAATCTGTTCTCTCAGATTGGCTTCCAAGCCATTTCTTTGATCAATTGCATCTGTACTCTGAAAATAATAATCTGGATGTCACTGTTACTGAAGATCGTGTAATTCTCAATCGATACTACGAGCTGAAAGATGACAATCCTTTCCCGGTGAATGGAACAGATCTTGTCAAAACAGAGGCAGGTATTTTTCAAGTTGATACAGATGATGAAGACGACAGCGGTTTGACAGGTGTCAGATGCGTATGGGACACAGGTTCTGGTGATTTACGTAAATGCCAAAAAACCTTGTTCTACCTCAAACAAATTCATGTTGACAGATCCTTGCCAGGAAGTGTGCCATTGTCTCTCTTGGAGCCAGTTAACTTACATCCTACTGTGAGCATTGATTTGAGATCACAACGGGCAAAACATGGCTGTGAATATTATGTCTTTTTCAACCTACCGAAATACCTTTTTATTGACCAGTTCCAGTCATCTCCGACCTTCTTATTTGGTGAGCATGACCTCGAGCTTCCGGAATATAAGTTATCCGGATTTGGATCTATCAGTTTGTTCACGTTAAAACCTGGTATGGAAAACAACATCACATTAAATTCCAGGTATGTCAAGCCCGCGGAAAGTGGTTCTGGTTATTTTGAGACAACATTTGCCCCGCAAGTATTTTGTGCTTGTGATACCCCGCTCGACCTTACGTACCGTTCTCCATTCTACACCGAAAAGACGGGGTATGAACGTTATTTTACCGACAACACAAGGTATTACTTTCTCAACTCTACCCAACTTTCAATTAAAATTCCGCAACTTGACTCCTCTGATAATCCACATATCCAGTTAGTAACGATGGGATTAATCATAATTTCCGTCCTCTATTTGTTTAAAAAGCTCCTGTGAACAGTGTTAATATTGTTAGGTTATCTATAAACGGCTGATATCTAATGTGTATATATGTATACATATCATATAATCATGGCTATGGCGTTTTAAGTATTTTATTTCTTGTGGTGCTTCTTCGCAATACGTCTCAGAGCTCTCTGTTCGTTCTTCATTACACCATCCACCATCTTATATTTACCCTTGACACCCTTTGGTCTACCTGAAAGACCTCTATTCTTACCACTTGCGACAACAACTGTGACCTTTGGCTTTTGTTTGGCTTTCTTTGTTACCTTCCTCATTAACTTGGCAATTTCTTCCGATTTATCCTTTTCGGACTTGTCACCATCATCGTTGATTAGCCCTGCCTTCTTCTTTAACTTCTCCAAACGGGCAACAGCACGATGCTTCTTTCTAGCCTTAGCTTCAGCAACCTTTTTGATAGGTCTAGCATTGAGAGCTTTCAGTTTATCTTTTATAGCCATTGCAGCTTCCTTAGTAATAGGTTTATTGATCTTGGAGTGATGTTTTTCTTCTTCCACGAACCATTCCGGTAGACTTTCTACGTCACGGAAAGAGTACCTATTGAAACCCTCTTCAATCAAATCATGTTTTGTTTTATGCCCCAAAGCCAATTGATGAGCCAAAGTCATTGCCTCAACTGTAGCGATATCGATATCCTTTGAGTGCTTTTCTTGTTTTGTTCTCTTTGCTTCTTCATCGGAATCATATTCAGAGTCAACGTCATCGTTTTCGTTGGTTGGGACAATTTCGAAATCACTGTCATCATCAGAAGATTCTGATTCTGAATCTTGCTCTTCTGGTGCAGGATTTAATCTCCGCTTCTTTACCAGTTTTCTAACATCCCCTACAGACTCGGAATTTCCAGAGTCTGTCTTACCAGGCAAGTCCGCTTCAACGCCTTCGAATAATGAGTCCGAAAACAACGCACGGGCTTTCGAACTTAGTTTACTGCTAGTTTCTCTGCTTTTCAGTTTTGCAATCAATTGATTAATAGCTTCGTCGTCGTCGGAGTCAGAAACATCTGTATCGTCATCATCATCAACGTAATCTTTAGTTTCTTCTTCGTTTTCATCATCGCTTGGCTTTTCGTTGAACCCGTCCCAATTGTCAGCTTCGCCGGACTCACGGGCTTGTTTAGCTCTGAAATTCGCATCCCTTTCCGATTTTCGTTCCTTATAATTGCTATACATAGCATCAAGCTGTGATTCTAGTTCATCGGCTTCCGCATGCTCGTCTCTGTCTTCTAAAGGAGCGTTTTCGTCAATGTGAATATCGTTATCCATGGCTAATTCACTTTGGTCAAAAATCATTCTTCTTTTACCCTTGGCTAGTTTGTCGAGAATACCTGTCTTTTCGGCGGTTTTTAGATTGAAAATAGATTCCCTACCAAGTTCAGCAGCTTCTATACCAATATCAACTGGGTTAATCATATTCAACTGCATGCGTACGATTTCTTTTTGTTTCATTTCATTCTTCTTTCTTTTCTCACGTTTGACTGATAGTCTTTGTTTCTCTTGTAAACCATTGAGTTCTTTTTCAATCTGCTCCTCTTCTGTCAGAGGTGTTTCGTTGATTTCGGATTTGTCTTCATCTTCATCTAAGCCCAATAGTTCTCTAGCAGCCTTTCTCCATTTTAATATCATCTTGAAATCTTTTCTACCAAGAACCTTCAAATCTTCAATACAGGCCAAAAACTCTTTTGTAGTTTGCTTGAGCTTCTTTACAATTTTCCAATCATGATCTTCTTCATCAACGATAAATTTATTGTATTCCCCCAGCATTGTGATAGGATCTTCGGTTCTCATGAAATCCAAAATACCAGTTTCATGATATAGCAGGTAGTCACCTTCTTCGTAACCACCTCTCTTTCTGACTTTCTTTTCTGGATTGAAAACCTTAGCTTCCATATTTTGTGGACCATCTGGAAGCTCTTCGAATACTTCTCTTGGATCTAACAATCTTGGATCTAGCTTTTTAGGTGCCTTGAAAGTTTTACAGACGACAAAAATTTCGGCGGACACGTTTCTGGAAGCTGGAGGTTTGGTCGCCTCCACCTTTTCGAATAGTTGCTGGAACACCCAAATCAACTTGTTGTAATCCTTCGATCTGAAAATCTTCGTTACAAACGTTCCTCCAACTACTAAATTTTCAACAGCTAACTTCAATGCTTGTAAAGTTAGATGAGATTGTGTGAAAGCATCTTGAGCCCAACTTAGACCAACGTTCGGAGCACCATCATGCAAAACTGTATCAGCTTTCCAAGTCTTCATGTAACCTCTCAACTTCGATCTACAATCTTCTGTCGTAATATCACTTTGGAAAGTGATGACATTTGGCATACTTTTCATTGGGACAATATCAACACCAATAATTAAAGAGTTAACTGGGCAAAGATTCGAAGCCACCTGGCACCAGGAACCTGGAGCAGCACATAAATCAATAACAACCTTGGACTTCTCCAAAAAATGGCCGTATTTCTCATTTATTTGAATGATTTTAAATGAAGAACGGGCTCTGTAGCCCTTTTCCTTAGCAAGGTAATAGTACTTATCTAAACGACCTTTGGAGTTTTTCTTTTGCGTTTTCTTACCCATAGTGGTTTTTTTTGTTACACTCCTTTGCTTAGATTACGATGAGCCTAGAGTTTATGGCCCTGTAATAGACCGTTGATACATTTCCTCTTATTCTATCTCATCTCATCTCATCTCATCTCATCGCCAACTTTATGAATTTCCCGTAATTAAAAAATTGTTCTTCTTTTCCGAAGAGGAAGAAATTTTATCCAAAAAAGAAATACGTTGAATGCGGTGTGTGGGTGATCGAATTTACTATGATTTCAGGCCAACGGCAGTACCTCAATCGCTAATTCCAGGGTATTAAGGCGTCGCCAGGCGGCGCCAGGCATCTCCATACATCCTGTTACACAGTTGCAAACAGATATCCGTTAGTTATATACATGTTCATGAACATAACAGTACCTGTAGAAATACGCCATGCGTGTCTGTATATATGCTGAAATCATTTTGTGTTACTCTAAGTCATGTAAATATAAATACAGTCACATTTTTGGGATCTTGTGCAGACATATCCTATCTACAGGGTTAATATGTTGGCAGCACTAGCGGTGACACTCTGCAGATGATTCCTAGAGCACTTGAAATTGTGAACTTACAGCGTATCTTAGGTTACAACGAACTTGCAGATGCTAACAATTGCAAAACTCGACAGGAAAATCACAAGACGTGCACAGTTCAGAAGCTCGCAAGCAGCAAAAATGCATTCGAGATTTGTTAGCAGCAAACTCTTCTACATCTTTTGTTGTCCTGTCTTTGCAATCGTTGTAGAGATTTATCGGCATTTTGTTGTTTTATCTACTCTTTTCCGTTAACTGTCGCAGGCCGACAGAATGGGCATTCTTTCGGGCCAGAAAGTAGTTTGCTTGCCATAAAAATCGTGAAATAAAAAAAAACTGAGGGACCAGAGGGCGAAACGATTCGAGAAAATGAAACGATAAAAAACAGGTGTCTTCTGCTACAACTTACTTTAGAGAATTACCTTTCAGATTGATCTAAACCTGGAACCTTTCTACAAAGTGAAGTTCAGATATCAATTGAGTATTCAATCACATCTATCAACAAGATGGGCAAGTATTCATTCGAATCGATTCAGTTTAAGGAAACACCTCCTACTGACGCGCCTGAGCCAGTTAACAGCAAATATGGCGTTAAAACCACTGCGTCTCCGGCGATTAAAAACGCCCCATTACCGGCAGAAGGTCCATCTTCCAGGCAATTCTCTAATATCCTGCTACTTTCATTGATCGGTGGTGTTCCACTGTATGTTACAAGGAAAATCGGCGGTGGATTCAAAACCTATTTATTCTTCGCCGTGCTTTTCGCAATTCCAATCTTGTTGGCATTTTGGACAATCGCGTCTACCTATTCTCCACGTTTGAATGAGAAATGTAAGCTACCAGGAAAACCAATTGAATATTATTTAACGTTCCATGAAGACAATTTAAGACTAAAATATCACGGTAAAAAAATACCTATGGAGACATTCCATGAGCTATACTTTGCTAACAAGGTATCTTTCAACTTCGATGCATTGGAAGTCATGGAATATAGACATGATTGGGCTCAATTCTCATTCACTTTGTCACTATTTAAATTCTTTTTATTAGGCATGATTCCAGAAGTGATTATGCATACTAGATCGCAAGATGAAGAACAGGTCAGAGACCATTACGATCGTGGCGATGATTTCTACTCTTGGTTCCTTGGTCCAAGAATGGTTTACACTAGTGGTCTAGTGTCCGACATCGAAAAAGAGGAGAGCTTGGAACAATTACAAGACAACAAATTGAAAACCGTCTGTGATAAGATCGACCTGAAGCCAGGTGAATATTTATTAGACCTAGGATGTGGCTGGGGTACTTTGGCAACTTACGCTTCTAAAATTTATGGCGCTAAGGTTACAGGTATTACCTTGGGTAGAAATCAAACCCAATGGGGCAATGATAAGCTTGAATTACAAGGCATTGATCAAAAACAATCCCGTATTTTATGTAAAGATTACAGAGACACACCATTGGCTACAGAAGATGGTAAGAAATACGACAAGATTACATGTTTAGAAATGGCTGAACACGTTGGTATCAGAAAGTTTGGTACCTTCTTGCAACAAGTTTACGACATGTTGGAAGATGACGGTTTGTTCTACTTGCAATACGCAGGTTTGAGAAAGCCATGGCAGTATGAAGATCTCGTTTGGGGGCTTTTCATGAACAAGTATATCTTCCCTGGTGCTGATGCTTCCACTCCGTTAGACTTTGTCATTTCAAAATTGGAAGGCACTGGTTTCGAAGTCGTTTCAGTCGATAATATCGGTGTTGATTATTCCGCAACCTTATGGAGATGGTACAGAAACTGGATCGGCCATAAAGATGATGTTGTCAGCAAATACGGTGTTAGATGGTTCAGAATCTGGGAATTCTTTTTGTCTTACTCTACAATCATCTCTAGACAGGGATCTGCAACTTGTTACCAAATTGTCTTGAGAAAGAACTTAAACGCCTACCACAGGATCAACTACATTCCTAAACAAAAAGGTGTGATTACTCCCATTAAGGAAGGTGTCGAGCAATGGTTCAAATGATCAATATGTACTTTAAACTGTTGAATTTTTTTATTGCTTTCTTTTGAATAGCACATGATACATTCACTAAATATCTGCAAATATACCGTACACAAACTATTCACAACATATGCCTTTACATCACACATACACTCTAGCTTTTTTGAAATGCACGTTTGAAGTTATTGAGCCTATATGGAGCTTATATTTTGCGTTAGTTTTTATTAGATACTGGCGATTTTGGTCTTAGCGACTCTATAACAGGATCTTTTGGTAAGTTCGACCCAACCCTTGAAATTTCGTTTTTATAATCCTTACTATTGAAATTATTCAACAAAACATCAGGGCCCATGATAACCCAACCAGGTCTCATTCTAATTGGCGTTTCGCTTCCTGTTCTTGCGGGAACAATGTGGAGTCTTCTTGTGGCGGTGCTAAAATTCTCCGCAACTTTGTACAATTGGTTAGGAATTGCCCCGACTTTACAATTGTTGGTTTCGATGGCTAAATCTGTATCAACATTGCAATGTATAAGATGGCCATCAGTAGCTCTTCTTACGGTTCCTGTAATGCACATCCAACAATGCCATTGCATTTTGTTAAAAAGTGACTCGTCGTCAGCTTCTAACCCTGGGTAAAACGGTGAGTTTTTATTTACAGGAACGAAAACCAATTCCTCACTTCTGCGAAATTTCTTTGCCCATACTTCATTGCTTAAGAGCCTTGAGAGCTCGTTGATTTTTTGTGCACTTCCCCAAACAAATAAGAATCCTGGCTTGGAGATTAGTCTATTAATTGGCAACTGCGTCAAAAGAGGGTAAATAAACTGGTTATCAGTCAAGCATCCTATCATTACGACATCGAAAGTTAAATTATCCTTTTGAATCCAGTCATTTAGTGTCGGGACAATTTCGTCAAGCTCGACTGTACATCCGAACGGTTTGGTGTTGTATTGCATAACCTGCTTCTCTTTCATGCTAAACAACTTTTGTAACTTTGGGTACCCATCTACAGTATTCTCAATATTTCTTATATGACTCTGAGGAAGCGACCCAGTGTGTATATGGTTGTTCGAGTAGTCGTTTGTATGAAATTCATTTGCTGGCCTGAATGAGACATGTTTCTTAGCAACACTCTTGTGCTCTTCTCCTTTTTTTTGGTATATCTCTTCTAGAACCGCTGACATCTTAAAGTCAGAATATATATCTCAAAGCTGCAGCGAATAAAATATTTGTATCGCTGCAGTTATGCACAGTTGGTATCAAGCTCTTAAGATTGAACCGCTTTTTTTTAATTATTACGAATGTTATACCCAAACTCTGTAACTTCAACATATGAGTATATTTTGCCGCCGTTTATAAACAATTATCCTTCACGATATCATTTTTCACTTGTCTTTTCCTCTCAAATATAAGTTTCAATCTGAAACTACTGTGACAGAAAATCACCAAAAAAGATTTATAATTTCTGTCGCTGTCGCAAGTTTAGATTTATATTGAAAAGGACGCGACTGCTCGAAGTAAAGGTTCAGTCGGGTGACAGAAATGTTTGGATTCAGTTTTGATTATGTTTTGGATCACAAAAGCAGGTGAGGCATAATAATCTGCGTATAATGCAATCGTTGTAACATTTCGGAAGCCAAGTTAGTTAGGGAAATTCAAAACTAAACACCTTGTGAGAAGTGGTGTAGTCAAACATGGAAGTGCTATATTCCGAAGATTGTCATAACAGAGAAGTTTCCAAAAATACTGAAGAAGTTCTGACTAGACTTAGAAGTTATCTGGATAATCCAATCACGGACACAGTACTCAAAGAAATAGAACACATAAATGATAGTATTATGAAATCAGAATCAATCTTGAAGATGTTGGTTATTGAAAATGGTGGTGAGTATCCGATATTCAGTTATTTACATAGCATTGAGGAGAAATCTCCTGAATTCTCCGTTAACGTTTCACCGTCAATAATGCAAGACATCATATTAAAGACCGTGTCGAGCCGCTTTGAGTTTAACAAAATATGGTTGCCAAAGTATTTCCAGACTGTGCCGAAGTCATTCAGAACCGGGATCATTTTCGAAGAACAGTTTTTAAAAAGTGTATTAAATCATATTAACGATGACATGTTTTTATTATTCCTGAACGTTTGCTGTTCAGCCCTTCAAACCCTTGAAAATCATCACATTGTAGCTCTCTTGAAAATACTTGTGGAAAGCAGTGTTGGTAGAGGGTTTGACGCTATTTGTGGGGTCATATATGATTTTTTTTACGGGAATCCTAGTGTCATTACGGAAATCTGCAAAGAGATAGAAGAGGCGCATCTGCAAGATATGTTTTGTTTTCTGGGAAAGTTGATATCTGAAGACGATAGATTTATACCTCTATTCTTTTTAGAAGAATGTGCAGCCCCTGTTCCTAATTTGAAAAACCTTTCATTTCTTCAAGATTTGCTACTCGACTTGGATATTGCATCGATTCCTTTTCCCTTCGATTCTAAAAATCTTCGCTCAGATACTTGGTACAAGGTTCAGGAAAGTGGAATGTTTCACTTAGTTTTCAGAAATTTAACTTCTGGCTGCACTCTACAAATTAAGGAAGCCGCATATGCAGTATTGAACAAAACACTAAGGTTCACGAGTGGAAAGCTTGTTTCTTTATGGGATGTTGATTTTCACCAAACACTCTCGCAGTTGGTAATAACTTCCGATCTGAATTCTGTGGAGAAAAAGTATATTGGATTGGTTTTTGCGTTAATGAAACTACATGCGGCAGTATCTGGCTTTTTTTATAGTATCGAAACCATCAAACAGTAGTTCTGCAGTTCTTTGAGAATAAAAAAGTTTAGAAATAAATGATGCAAGTTAAGTATATATTTATATAAGACCAGTAAATGATAAATCAAAACCAAAATAACATGAAAAATGTACAGATAATGATTTTTTCTAATGAATTGAATGAAAAATCCCCGGGGATCAAAAGTGTCCTCCCGTAGTATGTTTAAAGAATTCAGCTGTTTTGACAGGAGAAATGAGGCAGACGATGACAAAGAGAATTGAAATTGTGAAGTTTTGTCTTCCATCGAAGGCTGGAGTCAGAAAATCGGTCGAGATACTGTGGGGTAGTTAGGTTGAAGTAAAAAACTACCGTGTGGTAACTACGACTCGTTGTACCATCTCCCCTCCTCAAGCTCTTCAAGTACGGATTCTACCAAGACATCGTCGTCTTCTTCCTCCATCATTTCGACAGCATTGTATTTGATCATATCCCAACGATTCCAGAACATGATACAACTTTGAACCTGAATAGCATCGACGGTTTGCTCCAAAGAGTGTTTGGCTTTGGTCAAACGATCCTTGAGAGATTGCAACTCTTTGGAGTCAGGCAGATTAGAAACCTTTCGGAACGTACAGTCAGTTTCGGCGTCCGTACTTGACTTGTAGCCAGAATCGCTTTCATTACCTGAAGTTTCAGAATCGGATACAGGAGACACATATCCGTATGGATAGAGTTGGTTCTCAGCTGAAGACGTTGTGTCGCAATATCTTGCCCAAACTTCATCAATTGATTGGACGATATAGTCGAAACAACGTTCTCTTGCCAGCAAATCAGACTGAGGAACAACACACGAAGAATGTCTTGATAAAGGCCTTGGGACCGAGGTGGTTAAATAGTTTTTGGTACAACGGGTACTGGAAAACATGTCAGAATCAGACATATTATTATTAACACCAGCATTCTCGTCATTTAAATTGGAAAAGTCTGTGGAATCATTAGCAGCGATACCATTGCCCTTGGCGCTTGAAATAGAGTTGGCGGCAAAACTATTGTTACACGGTCTTGAACAGTTTACCAACTCAGCTAATGCGCTAGGATCTGTAAAGTTGAGGTTTGCCTTCCTTGAGGGATGTACCACCGTATCAAAGTCGATTGAAGAATAGCCAGTATCATTGCAATCGTCTTCAGAGTTCACGGGGCTAGAGATTTCGGCAGTAACCCTGTAACGATCACAATTTAGTTTAGCACGTTTTGGGTGCAAAACAAAAGCAGCATCTTGAGGACTGCTGACATTTTTGCTACCTGAATTTGTATTGCAAACAGTGTTGCGATCGTTGTCGGTTCTTTCACTTAGCAATACAAGATGAGACCGCTTTCCTGTGAGAGCCATGGCTGTTTTTTTTTTAAATGCAAAAGTTGTCAAAGTGAAAAGTAAGCAGTGACAGAAAATAAAAAGTACTTTTTATCTCGAGGGCGTGATACGAAATAAGTCTGACAAAATTGTGTAAGAGTTAAAGCAGTACACCCAGAACAAGACTAAAGTGTGGTTTTGAAATCAACCTGTTCGGTAGTAGTTTCAATAGAATGGTATCCGAATAAATTAGAAAAACAAATGTAAATCGAATATGGACGGAAGAGAAGAAAACTCAAAAATGACAAATATGGTTCGAGTTGGCCAGGAAAGTCTTTGTGGTGAAGTGACCGAAGCAAGTGACCAAAGTGACTGTTTTGATGTGGAATTTCTGTAATTGGATACTATATTAACACTGGTGTCAATATACTTGAGCAGAAAATGATCCGGTAATTAATCAAAGAAAAATAGTATTTGCTTCACGTGATCAGTCCGGGTAATATCTCTGATTTTACAAGACCTTGGGGTTGTGAAAATATTAAAAAAAAAGTGATATGATCTATGAAGGGAAGGAAACTTTTGGGTAAAAAAGTAGGGTAGTAATATACCAACTCCAAAATAACAAGTTTTGAAATAATGTTTCCCCCAATAAAAATTATGGAAGCGAAAATTCAAAAAACCGAAAACTATTTCAAAAAAATTTTAAAAAATGTGGTTGTGAATGGTTGAAAAATGGCGGACAATTTCAAACTAATCAATCTTTTCTGAAAACGAAGACAGAATACTGCAATATCATTGGTCAAAGGAGTGAATAGAGACAGGGTAACATTTGACGAGGAGAAGAACTGAAGACGAGGTGGCAAAAAGATGAACGTGGCAAGCAAGACGATAGGAGATAAAGGTATAGTATAACGCATATAGCTGTGTATTTTCAGTCATGATAATAGTACCATGATATAAGCATAGCTCGCAGCTATCAATCTATCCCGATCAAGTCTTTGTATCGATACACAAATCGCCCGTTTTGGGGATTCTACTGGATTTTGGCCCAAAATATTGAGGATATGAGGCAACACAAACTTGTCCGGACAGGCCGGGTAAATATTCTAGAATGCGCAGGCACATACTTCATTTCTAACGCTGCAATCCTATTACTGAACAGGATATCACTACGACACTTGATCTATTAAGTTCACTAATACAGATTTCTCAAGGAATGATATCCTGTATTGGAATGCTATAACCGACCTTTAGAGGCCAATTTGGCAGTATTGGTACACGTGTTCATCACGTGATATAGTATCTTCTCTCCGTACATGAACTAACTGTACAAGGTATATAAATTAGCGCTCTTGAGAGGCAAATATTTACAGTGAATACAATCTCTGTTGGCTAGATAATACATCAACGCCTAGCATTTTTCAACTGTTGTAGAAAAGCGTTGCATAATCAACACTAATTACACTTTCTTCCTTCGATTTGAAATTTTGTTTTCCAAATTCTTAGCTTACTTGCATCCTGGCCGAACTTCTTTATTTTTCAACTGAAACAAATACATGAATCATTCACTGTTCGGTGATTTCTGTTGATATCAATCAATTGATGATTCAAGGAAACAAAGCAGTAAATAAAGAATAAAAGTATGGAGATTTTATTATCGTTAAAGTAGGAATTCGCCAGCCATACATTAATTTAAAATCGAAGTATCAGCAGGTGTAACGCTTGATCAATGTCAGATTACCGGAGGGATTGTGAGGTGCAGTCTGGCAATTTGCCTACTGGAAGTAATGATGATTCTGAAAAGTTGCTGAAAGCAACTGAGAATATGAAATCATTGATAAATGGAGATGATAACTCTTCGGAGTCGCTTGAAGACTGGTTAATTGATAGTCTCACCTCTATTTCATCTTTCTTTGATGACTTATATTTACTACGAAGCTTTGGGATAATCAGCGATAGTAATTACCTATATCGGAAGTTAAATAAAGGTGACATTGGATCAAAAATATGGTTAACGAGTCTTATTCTCTCTATTAGAAGAACTTTGACTCAACTTTATAAAAGCGTCAGGCTTAAATTTAGACTGCGAGAAGAATCTCAGAATATTGCCTCAGCGTATTCACCTGGATTTAGGAGGCTTCTCAGGGAAAAAATTTGTGCGGAGAGCACCCAAATTAATAGAAGGATTAAATTATTGTGTATGGATCTTTTACAAGACTTACTGTATATGGTGGTTGTTTCTCTCGACGTATTTAAGATCAATCTTTCGTCAAGATCAAGAAAATTGCTGGAGTACTTTTCCAGTGCCGCAACCGTGATAAAATTTGTGTCGAGCAGTTATCAGATTGGTGTATAAAAGTGTACATAAAGAATCACAACCCCAATTCTTTCAAAAAGGCTTGGTTGTTTGGTTTCCTACCCAAGAACTCTGAGAGATTGTCTTCAATTTTGTGTAATCCTCCACGTCCTAAGATTGTATCTCTGTATTGGACACCGATGTTGCTGTTCAATGGGTCTTTTGAAAACTTGCTGTAGTACATATCCGAGGCGAAAACATCCGCCCACATGTATCCATAGTACCCTGCGGAGTACGAGTCTGACATGATATGCCCGAAAGAGTTGAAACCCTTTGTCTGAATTTCTCCATGGTCTAGTAAACAAATCTCTTCTCTTAGGTTATTCCATAGTTTAGTTACATCCAATTTGGAAAAATCTTTGGTCGTGTGGACCTTCATGTCGAATAAACTGAAATGCAATTGCCTCAATGCAAACAAGGCACCGTTGACATGCTTGGTACGGATCAAAGATTCCAAAAGGGTGTCCGGAATTTCCTCTTTCGTTTGATAGTGCTTTGATAAGGATTTGAGTTCATTTTTATTCCAAGTCCAAAATTCCAACATTTGAGATGGGGCCTCCACAAAATCCCATGGAGTTGCGCTGGGTCCATTGAATCTCCCGATTGCGTTGCAACCAACAAGGTCGTGTATACCATGACCTAGTTCATGGAAGAAAGTCGTCAATTCACTATGTTTCAATAGTGCTGGCTTATCTTTAGTTGGTTTTGAAAAGTTACACACTAAGGCTGTCACCGGATATGATCTAGAGCCGTCAGACTTGAGGTAAGAAGAACTGATACCAAAGTTGGCAGCATGTCCGTACTTACCTTCTCGTGGATGCAAATCGAAGTAAATCCACCCAACAAAATACGGTGTTGCGTCGTCCATCTTCCACACTGAAAGTGTTTTTACATCTGGATGCCAGGTATCAGTGTTTGGTTCTTCAATGAATTTCAATTTCAACACGGTTTCATAAATTTTGAGCATTCCATCAATTGAAGACTCTAATGGAAAGTACTCAGCTATCTTTTCTTCGTCAATTTGAAAGTTTTTTTTCAAATACTGATTATCATAGTAACGATGATCCCAAATATAGTACTTTCCATCGAAAGGAGTCTTCAGTATTTTGGATTCTTCTTCTTTCAAACTTTTCAAATTTCGCAGTTCCCTTTCGCCTAGTGGTTTCAATTTATCTTTCAAGTCATTTAAGAAAGTAAGAACAGTTTCTTTTCTCTTTGCCATTTTAATTTCAAGGTTATAGTTCGCATACGAATCGTAATTTAAAAGCTCGGCCAAGTTGTTCCGCAATTGCAAGGTTTCCAAAAACAAGGCTTCATTTTCTGGGACTTTATTCTGATCACCAATAAATGCTTTCTTCCGAGTTTCTGGATTCTTGGCAGATTTGAGGACAGGGAAGATATCAGGATACTTGAATGTAACTTTGTATTTCATTTCACCATTTTGTTCGATTGTTTCGAACTGTTTCATCACTGCTTCAGATACACCATCTAGTTCTGTTGCAGTAAATGAGATAAACCCATTCTGTTCACCAAGATTCTTTGAGAACTGTAAAGAGTTGTTTGCGATCTTCTTCTTGATATCTTTGACTTTATTTCTCTGCTCCTCTGGTAAGTTCAAGCCAGATCTCAAAAAGTCTTTGTGACATTTCTCCACATATTTATAAATTTCGAAGTGAGACTTCTTGAACTCGGAAACCTCTTTCAATTCACACCACACCGTGTCGAATTGATTGAAAAGGTTGTATCTCAAGGAAGATTCAATTCCAAAATTCTCAATCAGTTCGGTAGCTTTAGTGGAGCTATCTCTCAATTGCTTATCACCAGAGACATGCTGAAAAAATGTCAACTGATTGAAAAGAGGGGATATAGTGTTCTCATGATTCATATATGGTATGACGAAGTTCTCAAGCGTCGGTTTCGAAATGGACTCCAAGGAGTTCAAAAGCTCGTTGGAAGAATCGATTGCTTCCTGTGTGACTTCCAATAGCCTTTCTGGAGTATAGTTCCATGAAGGAGCTGCTTGTGGAATAACAAAATCTGTTTTGGTCATTATGCCTCGAATAGCGTTGAATTGAAAACTAGTGAGCGCCAAAGCTGGAACTATAATCAGTGGGCTTGTTGACCGTAAACTCAACCTCGCTAGTACGTTACGCATCATTCGAACAGTAGGTGTATCGCCTGAACCACTAAATAATTGGTGACCCGAATTTTTCTAATTATAAATGACAACATTTTTTTCAACAGCTTTTTTTTTATTTTCTATCTTCACTAGCTAGCTCAATTAGACATATGTGACACATTCATCACACTGAAGAGCCATTAACATTAATGCACTTGATCAGCACATTCCATATGTATAAATACATAAACGGTGCCCAAAGATACAGCACCAGTGTAAAATAACATAATGACTGCCTAACGTCATATTCTTGCTCTTTTATAATTAGCACAACAATTAGTAATACACAGCGCACGCTGCGGGTAGAAGGTTCAACTATACGGTGAGAGTCTGATAAATAGAGAGAGCATGCTCCTGTTACTACTCACAACTCGGCTCTACAGTTGTAGTAGCTGCAATCAGCAATTTGTGCCGTTACTATCACAGAATTGAAGTGTCAGATGTCGATTAACTCAGTAAACTATTATATTACCCGGAAGTTTATTCGATTACTTCCACTGTCCTCTCATGAAAATGAATGTTACCAGGTTCTAAGTCCAATTGAAACGAAGAGAAATAGTTGGTATAAGAAAAATGAATAACTAAGAGCATCAAAAGATTTTTGGATTGCAATGATTCAATAAAGAATTGTTGCATTAATTCAAAGAATTACCTTCCGTCTAGTCGGAAAAACCGCTTGAAGAATAAACCGTCCAGCAACAAACTATTCAGATATGTCTCAACAAGTTCAAACTACCAATACTGTGCCTTCCATTTTAGACAAAAGATGGGATGTTGTCTTATCTAACGTAGTTGCTAAAACTGCGTTAGGTGCCGGTGTGGGTATAGTCGCATCTGTTCTATTTTTCAAACGTCGCGCATTCCCAGTCTGGATCGGTGTTGGATTTGGTCTAGGTAGAGGTTACGCTGAAGGTGATGCTATCTTCCGCACGAATGCTGGCCTAAGAAAGGTCAACGCTTAAGCAAGATCAACGCTTAAGCCAGGTCAAGTTTGATGCCTTCTTTCTAAATTTTAATTCAAGAGCGCTCCGTCTATTGAGGTTATGCATCCCACTGGTACTTAGAGGATTCTTCCAATCAAGACGATTTTGCATATAATATCAAGAAAATCCAACCTCACACATATTCATGAAGAACGCGTTTATATACTCACACTCATTTCCACCAGGACTCTCTTCTTTTCCTCGCAGTTTTGACCAGAGAGTCAGTTAAAAGGATGAATCATTCGATGTCTCCCTTAGGATAAACTCATTCGTGTGTACAAAATAGAATGTATTTAAACAACGAACGCAAGATTTTAACTGTCATGTACACTAATTTGTGGTGTATGCAATACCTGTGTCTTATTGATAGGTATAGACAGTGCTACATATTGACGAAAGACCGATGTCGTACTCATCAAAATGACCAATTATCACTAGGGTAGGTTTGCAATGCATAGTGCGATTCAGGAATAATAAATTATGCTAGAGGGTGAACCCAGAAATAAGCTCGAGCTGCTCCGCTAGTTTCTTTTCCACGGCCTTTTTCTGTTTATCATGCTCCTTAACCACTTGTTTGTCTTCCTCATAGTGCTCCCTTACTTTTCGACCTTCCAGACTGGTTGATGTTATAGATTTTTCCTGAGACTTTCTTGGAACAATATCCGATATGTTCAAATCAAGCTTGTCTAATTTCTTGACCTGCAGTTGATTTCTCTTTTTGTTGCCAGCTTTCAAGCTGCTCTTTGAATTACTTTTCTTTGAGATTTTACTTTTACTATGAGAGAAGGATGAAAGACCGTTCTTCTTCGGCCTATTATTATCTTGCTTTCTTGCCATTGGTATATGTATCTTATCAGTGTAGGTTTTCGAAGTATTTCAAAATCAATGAATGCGATGCAAAAATCAAGGCAAAGCGTACCCTCCGATGGTATTCCGTAGTCTTGATGCTGGTTGGTACAACTGCTTGTTATCTTACTGATAGTGACTACTCTTTTCATGCAAACTCAATTTTAAAAGTTATACGGAATACTTCATTATCAAAAAGAAATTGCCGTCGGTTTGGATACTCCTCTTACTTTTCCTTTAGACTACTGCACGACTATGTGAGATATTGACTTTAAGTGAAAAAAAAAATGGAAAATTAGTTTTAAAGAACAAACAGCGATGAGATGAGATGAGATGAGATGAGGCAGAAGAAGAGCAACATTTGTCAGGTAAAGGATTTACACACACATTTGTAGTATCACTTTCAGTTAGTGGTATCCAAAGAGCAACTCAAGCAAGTCATACCCCGAATATTAGAACAGACAAACTTTGGTTGCAGCTCGTATTTTTGTTTAGTTCATTGACAGCAACATGGTATCCACTTACAACAAAGACAAACCTTGGGATAGGGACGATATTGACAAATGGGCAGTGGAAGAATTTAAACCAGAGGACAACAAGTCTGGTCTTCCTTTCGCGGAAGAATCCAGTTTTATGACACTATTTCCAAAGTACAGGGAAGCATATTTGAAATCTGTTTGGAAAGACGTTACCAGGTCTCTGGATGCATTCCACATCGCTTGTGAACTGAACTTGGTCGAAGGTTCAATGACTGTTAAAACTACTAGAAAAACGTTCGATCCTGCTGTAATTTTGAAAGCTCGTGATTTGATCAAACTTTTGGCCAGATCAGTGCCATTTCCTCAAGCTGTTAAGATTCTCGAAGATGACATTGCTTGTGACGTTATAAAGATTGGCAACTTCGTTTCCAACAAAGAAAGATTCGTGAAAAGAAGACAAAGATTAGTGGGACCCAACGGTAATACGTTGAAAGCTTTAGAACTTCTAACAAAGTGTTTCATTCTTGTTCAAGGTAACACTGTGTCCGTGATGGGCCCATACAAAGGATTGAAGGAAGTACGCCGTGTCGTCGAAGATTGTATGAAAAACGTGCATCCAATTTATCATATAAAAGAGCTAATGATCAAGCGAGAACTCGCTAAGAAGCCCGAGCTGGCCGAGGAAGACTGGTCAAGATTTTTACCTATGTTCAAGAAGAGAAATGTAGCAAGAAAGAAGCCAAAGAAGATCCAAGAGAAGAGGGTTTACACACCTTTCCCACCTGCACAGTTGCCTAGAAAGGTCGACTTGGAGATTGAATCGGGTGAATATTTCTTAAGCAAGAAAGAAAAAGAAGTCAAGAAACTGCAGGAACGCAGAGAACAGCAAGCCGTCAAGCACGCGGAAAAGGAAAGTGAACGAGCCAAGGATTATATTGCTCCAAAAGAATCTGACTATAAAAGCACACTATCTAAATCTAGTAGTAGCTCTTCAGGAGAACGCAAAAGGAAGCGTACTGATTGAATAACCGATTAGACTGTTTAAAGAATGATATGTTCCTTGTTCAGATGCCCGATATTTTATAATAAATAGGAATAATTATAGCTCAAGACCATGCATAGAACACGTTCAAACACCAAAAAACAAGGCTGGTGCATATACAGCCTGTAAACCTATATTTTTCTGCTCTCTATCGAAATGTGTAAGTACCTAGAGGTATATACCATTTCTTTTATTTGATAATACTTTGTACTTAACCTTAACAACATTTTCAAAAAAACTCGTAAAAGGATTTTTGAAACAGTAGAAAAAACGCGTGAAGTATGAAAAGTGTACAAAACACAGTATGCTTGAGCAACTTCGATATTAGACAACATATATCGTTCATCGCTTCCTTACTAAGACCAACAAATTACGAAGAGACGCGGTCATTCTGTACATTTCAATGAATATATTAGATGATTTAAATGAAAACATCCTTAAAGGGAAAAGGAAGACATACACTAAATCCATCAATGAGGATGACGAGAAGCTTGATTCAACAGCTGCAGCTTTACTGGCAGACAATGTGGTAAATAGGGTCATAAGAAGATTGGATGGAGGTCTGCATGAAAATTCTGAAGATACCGTGAGTGATACAATCAAAATACCATTTTTGCCTAATGACTCCAGCTTATATGACGGTAACTCTTTAGACGACGATTTTGAGGCGATGCAAGACAGCGCTCCTGTACGCACACAACGCATTATCGAAGTTCAAGAACGAAAACCAGCATTATCTCAAACGCAACTGATTTCGTCATTCCCTTTATCTGATCGACCTAAAACTCAGAAATGCGCACAACAGACCTACCCAGACCTGGACACGCAGCTTGACGAAGAAGAAGCTACACAATTTGGAAACACCGAAGTCTTTTTGAATGAAACTGCAATGGAAAAAGGAAAGATACACAACGAAAGAGGCGTTTTTCGAAAACCTACCTTCAACTTCAAACTAACGACAACTAAAAATCAGGGGTTATCGGTAACCAAACCTTTTGAAACTCACGTTGAATGTGCCGATGAGCCAGTTGCGACTCAGCTAGACGATCGAAACGAAGTAGGCTTATCAGTAAAAAATACTGCCCTGTCACTTTCATCTTTGTCTTGCCCGTCCCTCAAAATCGTTCAGAAGAAACATATCGCAGAAAAATTTATTGATGAATTTGATGATTCGGAATCAACGAGTTCTGAAGAACCCTCGAAGTCCACAAATGAAGACCACGTCGAGGCTCTTTCTGTGCAAAAATATGGCGACGAACAAAAAAAAACAACGTCTGGCCGTTTAAAAGAAAGATCAGTCAGAACAATTAAAAACAATCAGCAGAAATATATTGAACTCAATTCCTCTTCCGAATCAGATGACGACTATAAGTCAAGAAATTCGAAGGCAGCATTACTTATTATCAAAGCAAAAAGGACAAGAAAAAAAGAGACCTCAGCAAAGACTGTCCATGATTCAAATACTGATTCTTTGAAAGAACTATTCACATCCTTGAAGATGAAGAATAGAAACCAAATCCTTGAACATAGAAAAGAAATCTCGGACAGGAAAGGTATATCCTTGGAAGCAATTGAACACGAAAAGATCCAAGTTGAAAAACTTTTGGAGCAGGAGCTAGAGAGGAATAGAAGAGTAAAGCTGCGGGAAAAGAGAGAACGGCAAAAAAATGGCGTTCAGCTGAAAACCAGGTCCTCTGTGGAAAACAGTTCGTCCGATGTACCCGATAGTGACGGGGCGGAAAGTGACGATTGGCAGGATTCAATGCCTGGTAGAGCAGCAAGTTCGGACTACGATGATATGGGGATATCTTTGCAGCATAAAAACAATAATCCAGTCATAGAAGATGACGACAGTTCATCCTCAAGCGACGACGCTGAGTCAAATAAGCAAGCACTCGGGATCAATTTGGGGCACTACGGAGATAATCTGGGATCTAATACTGTAGAAGCAAACCTTAGCGGTCATCTAACTGATGCGGGCGAGTCAGGGAAACCAAATATTACGGTCAGTAAATCCCTGTCAGAAAGATTGGGGGTAGGTGAAATAAGTTCTAGCTCATCTGATGCCGCGGATTCTTCAGAGGATGACCTTAGCGAAGGAGAAAGAAAAAATCTTGAACAACAGGCCAAGCTACACAGAAGACTCGAAGCAGAAGAGGCGAAAAAGAAGAAGAAAACCCTCAAGTCGAGCGGGCTCAGCAAAATGTTTGAAATGGAAGCAGAAGAATCAGAGGATGAGTGGCATGGTGTGGGAGGTGCAGATGGAGAGAATTCGGATGAATATGACTCAGAAGTGGACAATATGCTCGACGATTTCTCCAAAAGCAACTTCGATATCGCAGCCGTTAGAGAAAAGCTAGCGTTGGAAAATAAAGAAATGGATGAAAGAATGATAAACAGAATTTTACATGACATCAACACTGGAGGATTCCGTAAACGCGGACGAGGATCACTCGATCTCGAGCTCAGTGACGATGAAGACGAACTGCTAAGACAGTTTAGAGAAAAGAGAAGAGAATTGATGAAACAAAAAATGCTGGAGAACTCAGATGGGGTGCCCAGCCACACAAAATCAAAAGCATTTTTTGAAAGTATGATAGAGGATATCGGTATTAGATCTATTCCTGCTTCGGCGTCGGATAATGCACTAGAAAAAACAGGAAAAAAGAAAATCATCATATCAGAGGAGTTCGTACAAAGCTCACTATCGTTTTTGAGCGCAAAAGATGGCAGTATCAATGAATTTGAAGCTCCGGAAATCAAGCATGATGAAGTCGAGGACTTGGATTCTCTCAAACAGAGAAGTGTCATAAAAATGCTTAATTCACCTAAGGGTAAAACCAATGAGAACTTTTCTGATGAACTGAATCAAACATCACTGGACTTCAAATTACCTAGCGTCGTGAAATCATTTTCTTCCAGTTCCGACGTAAATGATAAATTCAGAACGGGAATTAAGACCGTTACAATTTCCAAGTCGTATAGAGTAGCCTCAGGCTCACGATCTGCAATTACATTTTTGGGCAAAAAAAGAAAACTAAAGGCTCCAAAAAGCAGTGAAACCGCGCCGTTGCCGCGTAAACCAACATCCAGCTTGTTTGATTCAAATTCTAATAGTTTCAGTTAATTATCATTTAAAATACTCGTCAATTACATTAATTATTAGTTTTATTTTGTTTGATATAGTCATTATCCTAAAAGTTGAACTCCGTACTCAACGCTTCCTGAAGCTCGCTGTATGAAACGGTACAAGTTACTAATGGATCACTAAGGCCACGCACGAATTTCGAACCGTTCGGTCCCAACACTACCGAAGTTGAGTGGTTATTAGAGCTTGACTGATGTGGCTGTTTCTGCAGTATCGGTCGTCCGCTCGATATCGCGGATCTGTTAGGATTTCCCACCTCCTTGGTGACCAAAGAGTTGGAGTTAAACCATTTTTGGAAGATTGAGTACGTGAGAGAAGTTGAGTTAGATGCGCCAAACCACCCCCCTGATTTTTTGACTGGCGGTTTTATGAATTGACTCAGCATATGCTTAGATAAATGCGGTGATTCTATTGTAGGACGTGCTGTAGAACCTGAGTTATTGAAACTTGTCGTTGGCTGTGTCACAATAGTTCTTTTCTGCCAGATGGATGGATACGTCTGCCTCATTATTAGGTGGGCGGGCGCCGTCTTTACTGGATTCCTCACTGAAAGTATACTTTCGTGAGAATTATAACGTCTTAAAGGCTTTGATGTGAGTTGGTTTTCAGTCTTGAACAGGTAATTCGATATGTTTGGCGGGGAAACAGATATCACGGTTTCCTCATCACTGGCATCCGTATCTACTTCATCAAACACAGACAGTGAAAGACGATTTTTGTTTTTGAAAAATTCCCAGTTTTTGTTTTTATTAGCTTTGCAGTTCAAGCCAACATCATAAGATTTTGCCATCCGAAGTGTTTTATGCTCCTTAGAGAACATCTGAGATTCAAGTAATGTATCCGGCATTGGAGATCCCGGCAACGAATTTGCTCTTTTCAGTGTATCCAAGTGCTGTAAAAATTCTATGTTTTCCTCTTCGAACTTTACAGTTCTATTTACTGGTGAGGTACAGTCCAATATCTCCTCTTCACGTTCTTTTTGTATCACATTTTTATCTTTTATTGGAGAGGCTATTAAAGAATCTCTGTTTCTCTCGATTATTTTTAATGTTTTCAGGGGCATCACTGATGATCCTTTACTTGATCCTGAGCAGGACGATCTCACAGGGCTCTGGTACAGTTTTGCCAATTCGTTCAAACTCGTCGTAATATCCTGAAATTCATATATCAGTTTCTCCAGAGTCTCAAACTCAACACACAAGTCGTTAGGATTTTTTTTTTCATGGCGCAGGCTCTCTTGTACATGTTCGGAACGTAGTTTCAGAGAGCTGAGCCGGGCCAGAAATGAGTAATATTCCTGCACTTGCATGAAGCAATGGCTATTGTTTGGGTCAAACTCACACATTTTTCGTTGAACGGAAAGCTCAAGTTGCATGATGGCCTCATTGCAACGGATCACTAGCCTTTCGGCCACATGCCTCATGTCTTCCATAACCCTGAAGCTGTGATTTTCTTCCGATGATACCCTGTTCGAATGCCAGTCTGCTTATTAGGTAACGATTCGGCAGTGGTCTTTACTAAATTGATAAATAATCAACCGATTACATCAAATTAGTAAAAAGTCAGATTATATTCAAGATCTAAAAGAAGTTCCTAATAACGAACAGAGGAAAAAGGTTGAAGTAACTACACATCGGACAATAGATCCACAGGTATCCAAGTCTCAGTACAAAACACGACGAATTCAGTCGGGACGCAAAAAAAGAAAAGTGTTCAAGTCCTCGAACACGGAAATATTTTCATACCTGCCACACTGTGACCGGTTCTGAATTTGGCTACCAGATTTAATTGTTTTTGTTTTGTTTATATTATGTTTTTGTTTTTCAATCTCGAAAAGGACCGCTACACCAAAAGTTATAGAGAAATTGATTTCCGTGATTTTAGTTTTTTGGAGGAGTCTGCTGTTTTGGGCACCAAAAATGTTATTCGGACAATGACAGCTTGGAAGAAGTCCTCTGCTCCTTTACGTTCTTGCACAGGGTTTGTCGAAAAATGGACTTATCTCGGATATATATTTCCGGCGCGGATATATAATTATAAGATTCTAAAATCTTGTGTATGGGATGTTATAGGATGACAGAATTTGTTTATTGCAACAGATAACAAGGGAGAAATAGCTGAGATACAAGGCGTCCAGCATCATATATGTTCTTGCCGCATAGTCTTTCTATATAAAGCAGGTCCCAAATTCAATATCCTATGTATATCACAATAGATATCAAATAAAGCTTGTTTTTATACAGGATCGGTCTTGAAAAGCAATCAAGAGAAACAAACACTACAACTGGCCACTAATGAAAAATCAACTATTCAGAACAACGCCATTGTTGAAGAATGTATTCAAGCAAAGGGCAGGCCCACAAATACTTCTAAAGTATGAATTTTTGCAACCCAGTGGCAGTTTTAAAAGCAGGGGAATTGGCCATCTAATCTCCACAAAGGTTGACGAACTTAAAAAAAAGGCACCAAACAAGCGGGGTCACGTGTTCGCAAGCTCTGGTGGAAATGCTGGTTTGGCGGCAGCAGTAGCTGCCTTAGAGTTGAATGTTCCTTGTACGGTGGTTGTATCGAAGGCAACCCGTCCTAGAATAATTGAAAAGATCCGTTCATATGGAGCCGATGTCGTTATCCATGGCAATCACTGGAAAGAAGCTGACACTTTTATGAGAGAACATATTATGAACAGAGTTGACCACATAAAATATGAACCAATTTATAGCCACCCTTTTGATAATCCAATAATTTGGGAAGGCCACTCTTTAATGGTCGAAGAGATTTTACAATCTTTGAAAGCTGAAAAGATCTGCATTAGTAAGCTTAAGGGAATTGTTTGCAGCTTTGGCGGAGGCGGTTTATACAATGGTCTGATTTTGGGATTACAGAGGCACAAGTTAGCGGAAAAAATTCCTATTGTGTGTGTTGAAACAAAGGGAGCTGATGTTTTAAACACATCTTTGAAAGCAGGAATCCAGGTGCAGTTTGAAAAGATCACAAGCTGCGCAAGTTCCTTAGGTACAGCGACAATATCAAGTGTAGCATTTCAAAACGTAAAGCGCTATGGAAGCAAATCCGTTGTCATTGATGACTCTGAGGTGATATCAACTTGTCTCAAATTTTCGAATGATACAAATATTGTGGCAGAACCTGGTTGTGGTGCAACATTGCATTTTGGATACCACACGAACATGTTGGAGAACGTTCTCGGAGAAAAAATAAAAGATGATGAGTATATAGTTTTAATCGGCTGCGGTGGGTCATCCACAAGTGTAGAAGATCTAAAAGAACTTGCTAATACTGAAACAACCCGCTACTCTTCTACTTTTGAAAAAAATGCCACTGATGAACTCATCGCACCCATATGCCCCGCAACTGCTTAAGAGGTCAAATTCATGTAGGCAGCAGTAGATAATAATATATTTGTCAGTCCGGAGAATATAGCCTCCGATAATTTGAGTTAATCAATTATGCAAACCCATAATCAACGATATAACAGAGAAGATTGTTATCTCTGACGTAAATTTTGAAATGTTGAGATTTGCTTGAAAAGGTTTTACGCTTTAAGAAATCGATTATACTAAAACGCAGTATTAATTTTTGATCTGCAACCGTTCTGCCTTTTTTTGAAACCAATTATAGTCCCAAAATGAGAGACCTTACTCTGAGTTATGGGGGAATCAACCTTTCAGACGTGGGATGTATTAAAAATACCATTTGCTCATATTTCTCACGTCGAGGTAGTGAAGAGATTTGAGCTTGTACTTACCTAGGTCGAATTCTGATAGAACTTTCTTTCAGCACGTATGAAACCTTAATTTAACCTAAAGCTATTAGAAGATTGGAACCACACTGCGTTGAGCAAAAATGTAAGAATTGACCACCACATTGTTCTTTCGAACAGACGTTTATGTCAAAAAAGAGTTTAATTAAACCGGATACTTGGAAATTTTTGCACTAGGGACTTCGTTGATGGAGTAAGTAGAGTGGATATTATCAGTACACATCTAGATCTGGTGACTGAACAGTGACTAAGTATTTTGATAAGAAAAATGAGAGTAAGATTATGAACTTCGTGTATTCCTAAATATATTTTCGATGTTCTCCTTGGTTTCTTACATCTGACATACACATCAATGTAAAACGATAATGAATAGGTCGTCAAATTCTGGTTGAAAATTGGAGGAGGAAACTTCTACTTGTATAATTTTTGGATCAACGATGTAATAGTGCACGCCTTAACGTGTTCTTAATTTACAGCTGTAGTTCCTGGAGTTGTACGAGCATTTCTAAGGCGCCAGTTATTGAACCAATGCTAAATAACAAGCTAGAGCTGAGACGAACTAGGATCAAGGCTGCAGCATTTGGTGATTGGAAGCCCAATCTGAAAAGTATATAAGTAGATGGTTTCTTCATCTAATTTTCCCAGCTGGATTTGACGACATACTAATATTTTTCTACATTAACTTATATATCAGATGTGAGAAACCAAGGAAAACACTGCAAGTAATTTATTTAACTAGTCGATCACCAATTTAATTATCCATTTATTTCATAAACATCTTCAAGTCAGAATGGCATCCAATTACGTCAATGCTACTAGCCCTCTAGGCCAAGCCCATACTACCAAAAATGATGAATATCCAGTCCAACAACAGTGGCTATAGTATTGTTTCAGTCATTACCTCCAAAAGTTGGTCTCGCAGAGGCGTCCGCATATCGTTTTGGAACAACAATCTGCGTTAGCTGTTGTTATGTAAAAGCAGTGAAAAAGAAACTATGTGTCACTGAAATAAGACAACATTGCCAATCTAAACTCATTCAAAATAATATGAAAGAGTTTCAATAATGGAGTAGTAGACCAGCCAATACCATTAGAGGGCATATAATCATTTTCAAATAGCCCGTAAAAACCTCGTAAGAGAGTGTTTTTTTTTTATTTTTTATAACTCTTTCGAAAGATCGACGACGACAATTTTTACTAAAAAGAAATCTGTCCTTTTTTTCTCTGCTGACAACAAGAAGTAAAACATAGTATATTAAGAGGATGGGGAACACTTCAGTGTAAATCATTTCAAAGTAAAAATGAAGAGTTAGAGGAATTTGTAAAAGAGTACCTCAATGTGCTAGTACCATTGTGGATCATAACAATCCGTGAACTTCACTCTCCAGTGTGGTTAAAGATAGTCGATTCCCTCTGTGCAGTCCAATCTCAAGATCCATCAATCATCAATAACTTTGACCTAGAAGGGTTTGTGTTTGTGATGTTCGGAGAGATACTGCCTTGATTATATATTTATTATATTTTATTTATTATATTTTATTTATATTTAAAATATTTATTTTTGAACAAAAATAAAAGGACTCAACTACACTATTCGCTCATAATATACGATTCATAACTATGTCTGTCTTTCTTGTGTTTAGAGCTCTTTTTGAGGTTTCGTTTTTGTGGTACCAAAGATGTCTTCTTGATGTGCATTCTCAGATCATTGTTCGCGGCTCATTTTCTAAAAAATATGATTCGCGTCTGTTTGTTGTCAACACTGAAAAACGAAAAATATTGTTGATAAATTATCTGACATATAAGAATTACTCTAGAGTAGTACTTTGAGCATTGAAAATTGAATTCAATTAATAGTGATATATCACTTCTGCTTTAAAGCTGAAACGATCAAATATCAAAGAATAACCTAACAGTTTTTAATATTTGAAAAGTTAGTAAGTGTCAACATTTTATTATAATTAAAAATATCATTAACTAACTCATTATTTGAATGCAAGAATTAGGCGATGGCACAAGTTGACGTATCACGATGGATAATGCATCCAAATGGATCAGAAGAGTCTAAAATAAGAAAAAGGAAACTGAAGGAAGAGAAGAAGAAACAATTGAGAGATGTCAAAAGAGCGTCGTTAGTATTAAATGATCCAAACTTCGAAAATTTCCTGGATTGGTTACAAGTGAGTAAAGGCAAGGGAGACTACGAACAAGTATTTGATCTAAATTTTGATGCCTTTATACTTCGTGGTGAGATTTCTGACAGTTCATCTGAGGATTTTCCCCCATTTTTCTCTTTCAACAGTACCGAAACCTGCAAAACTGACACAACCTCTGCCATTTTTTTAAGTGACAAAAATCAGAAATGTCAGCTACTACAAAGGGAACCAGAAAAAGAGAGAATCAACGAGATTACTTTAAAAAATAGACAGCTGGTAGATGAATGTAAGAACATCAGGGATAAGCTTTTAGAAGATATACGAGAACAAACTGGATACATTTTCGTGAGGGGGTGGTCCGGATGTCGTGTAAATACTGTTATTTTAAAATCTCACTGCAAACAAGACAAAAGCTACCAAATATTGAAACCTAGGTGTCAGGTGAAGAAGCATCATGACCCCGATAACTTAAAACAATTCAATTGCAGTTCCACATTTTCGGTTCATTTTAACTTCAAACTGAAAACAATTAAACTATGCTTTTGTCATGAGAAAGAACACGACACATTGCCGATAACCGTTATCCCCAACTCTTTGAGGAAGTTTATCTCAACGAACTTATGCTTCACCGCAAGAGAGTGTTTTAATTGCTTGAAAAGAACACCAGCATTTTCGGAATTCACGAAAAGCTTTGATGCAAAGGCTATAGTCCGCAAAATCTGGAAAGAGGTTTCACAGTCTCAATGGAACTTGGATAGTGATCCCAAGAAAAGTGCTGAAAAAATTTTACGACATTTCCAGGACAGGGGAGAGTTGAAAATCCTCAATACTGAAATTAAATGTTCGACAGACTTGAGAAATAGTTTACATAAATCGAGACCAGTTGCTTTCATTTACGAGCAAGTTCTAGAAGAGATAAAAGATGACGTTACAGAAATTGTAATAGACTCCACCTTTTCACTTTCAACCGATTATAAACAATACTTTGTTGTAGTTGCCAGCTTTTTTGGTAAAGGTGTTCCTATTGGGTTAATGGCAACCGAAACAAATGAAGTAGATTACGCAACTCTATCTTGGTTCTTGGGATGCATTTTAAAACGACTTCCTAGAGTACAGTGTATTAACAGTGATTGGTCCTTAGCAGAAATAAAAGCCATCAGCGCCTTGAAGTGCCTAAACCAAATATGCCTCTTTCACACACTTACAGCTATAAGGTGCAAAAGGATTGCAAATAAAAAGAGCATGGTCCTATCGCTCAGTAACATACAGTTTTCATCTGTTCTTGATTGCGAGTGGGTAGACAAAAGTATTTTTGATCTTACTAAATATGAGAACAAACATCAAGAGAAAGTTTCAGAATATCAGATCAAAGAAATTACTAGAGCTGTTCGAATAGCAATTTGTGATCATATTTTGCTACATTCTTCAAATAAAGACAAAATGTTTTGTGATTTCGATACTGAAAGCACAAAGGTCCTGAAACTGTACAGATATCATCTTAAGCAGATTTATGTCATGGTTGTGGGAAAATTTTCTTTGCCGTGTTATTTCTGCTACCTATTTAATCAGTATTACAATTTTGCATCATTTAAACTTATGAGCAGAGTGGGAAAGCCAGGATTCTTTTCAGTGCTGAGAACATCAATGATGTGCGAAAGTTACTTCAATCAACTTAAGTCTTGGAATTTATCTGGATCTCGAAGTCACAGATTCGATACTTTAACATATATCCTGCTGAATAAGGAGTTACCAAAAATCAAAGAAAATATACGGATAACGAAGAAATTCGAGAAAGACTACGATTCTACCTGTCTAGTGCAAAATCATAAAAAATATCTTCCAACGTGGAGGAAACAATGGATCATCGAGTGGAAAAATCTTGGTCATAAACTAAATTCTTCACAGGGAGCTCAGTATTTACAGGAATGCCAGCACTACGGAACAGATATGACTTTATGGATTTGTGGCTGTGATGAAATGAAAATAAGCTCATCTTCAACCTGTATCCATCTTGCTGCATCCTATAGACAAAAATACCCATTATATTATGGATATGCGTTACAAAGGTTTGGAAAGAGAAACAATTTTCTACCATTAATACAGCATGAAACCTTACAAATAACATCACACGATAAAAAAGAAGGGAAGACCTATCTTAATTTCTGTGAAACCTCGCTGAATAGTTTTCCAAACAGCGCCAAGAATAAGAATAATGATACTTATGAAGACTCAGATCTAGAATTTGAGACTGACATGATATCTGATGAGAAGAGCTCCGAATGCGATGATGAGACTCAAAGAAAACTGGACACATTTAATTTTTTCCTTGCAGATGAAGAGATGAGACTACTCATCACGGAGTGTCCTTCATTTCAAAATATCATGGAAGAAATGACATATGCTATCAAAAGAAGCAAAAAGGAACCTCAGTGGAGTGCCAAAACCAACAAGCCTGAAAAAGGATTCAAATATGATTCGTGGATAAGATGTTTGAAATATTACCAGTACTATAGTGAAATTAAAGCTAATGGGAATTTTCCCTTACCTCTATGACCTTTTATGAACCTATTTAAAACCCGTAAATACCAAGCAAGAATCTAAAATTTTCAACGGTGTTGAAATGGGCACTTGTTCGTTATGCCAGTCTGTAGCTAATTGCATTTTCAGAAAGAATAAAACAAAACATCCGTACATCCAAATGTGCTCAGATGTTATATTCGTGGAATCCCCAATGTCCCACTTTCCAATGTCTTTAATATTCAGAGACGACCTCGAGGCAGTTAGTTCTCGTGGGTACTGACAAAGATAACACTTAAAGTACACCTGTTATTGATGGTTAACAATTGGACGATAGCAGAAAATTGTTGAGCGATGCTTGTAAGAATCAATTCAAAATGTTTATTATTTCCTCAGATATTTTAGTGAGTTTGTCTTTTCGTCTTCTGTTTGCTAACCAATTTTTTATCTGCATTTTGGATAGTGAAGTGTTGCTTCTGATATTGTTTATATCATTTTCTGTGATGTATGGATTTTTTTTATTTACTTCATACCAGTCTTTTAGCAGTTCTACTTGAGCCTTCGGAAACCTTTTATTTTTGACACACTCAGCAGAGTGGGAACTCAATGAATTTTGTGTCAAGATCTTAAAGTTAACAGAGTTTAGAGAGAAGCTTCTATTCATTTCATCTGCATTATTTTTCATCATACCTATCTCGAGCTGATTTATTTTCCCTTTTTCTGATAACAGTGTAAGTAGACTTTGAGATGCCTTCAAAGACGTTCTTGTCAGTGAAACTTTATCACTAAATGATAGTCTCTTGCACTTTAGTATTCTGATTAACCTAGCTCTTGACCGCTTGACGTTGCATTTTATTTTTTTTGAATCAATATCGCCGTTCCCTAACATAAGATAGAAGTCCTCTTGAAATCCTCTGATGAGTTCTGTTTTCTTGCTCTCAAATATTTTCAAATCAGCACTAAGATTGGATTCATTGTGTCTATTGTCAGTGCTTGATAATGGATTTAACAGTGAAAGTATAGATATTCTGTTCATTGCAGCTTTGTTGGGGTTGTCTTGGATTGAGATTTGTCTTGAAAACTTACTATTCTCTTTTTTGTCAAATGTCTTTATATTATTTTTAATTTTTAGACATGAAACCTATTTGAGGTGACAGTGACAGTTTCATATAAATACCGATACCAAATTAGATATTCAAGATATACATCAACATTGAGCCAAGTTATTTTGTAACTGAGTATCCAATATAAACCCAAACCCAACGCTTTATAATGAAATCCAGCGCTCCTACTTTTAAAGTTACTGTCATCAAAAGAAACAGGTCAGCAAAGAAGACTTCAAAAAAGATCAGACCTGCGATGTTTAAAGGAGCAAATAGTACTTCAGGGTATAGAAAACACGAAGGTGTTAATCTTTATATGTCAAAAATTACGCCAACATCGATACCACCTCCACCTGAACTTCTGGTTGCCTATATAAAGGAAAAAATAAAGACCTTAGACAAGTCAGAGATATTAGTGTTTGTTAAAAATTCTTTCCAACATCCAACGAGAGAGCTCAAGATGGACCGTAATAAAAAGCAAATGAATGACTTCATAGCGTTCCGCAGTTACTATTCCAGGCTTCTTAATGGAATAGTCACTCAAACAGAACTATCGACGATAATTTCTAAACATTGGATAGTTGACAAACAGACAAGAAAGAATTGGGAATTGATCGCCCAAGAATACAATTGTGATACATCTGGTATTCACTTTTACACCTGGCTGGAGTGTAATTATGGTATTGATAAACAATGGCTATACGAAATACTCAATTCTGGTGAGCGTGAAATTTCAATCGTTAAGAAACCGTACGTTGAAAACATTTACAACAGTGGCTACAAACAAGTCGTGGACTCACCAAATGGGAGTGATGTTACGTGCCAGGAATGGGGATCTATAGCAGATTGGATCAATGACCCTATATTCTTCGACAACGAATTATCGATGAACTACTTCGATAAGTCAAATTTACTCATGTCTGATACTCTCCAGTTGACAAATTCAGTTTAAACTAATTAGCAATATAAATAATCAAATCAATATTGGTTAATTTTACATCAATCAAATCATGCGCATCAAACTTCATCACTATCACCATATCTGTAACTATATTGTCTAATTTCACCCAACCTCTTAAGCTTTTCCTGGAACGCAATGTTGGCGTTTATCACGGAATCGGTCTGCTTTGCCGAGGATAAGCATCGCAAGAAGTGTTCTGCTATGGTCTGCATCTCCTGTGGGCAGCGGAGCAGTAGTGAGACAAACTCGGGCAGAATATTGACTATGGTATTGATATCACCATCGATGAAGGCATTGGAAAGATCGGTGGCAAGGTCTGACACATCAAGAGAGGCGATCGGATCCTGGAGCGATTTGATACTCGATTCAACTAGACTTTTCAATATCATGCCGCTTCTGTCTTTAGCTTCTTCTTCTTCCTTTTCTTAGTTTGGCCCTTTTTCTTAGTAAGTTTGTTTTTCATATTCCATAAACTAGAAACGAACTCTTACGACTATTCCGTATACCTTTCTCAATATCTGCTTGCCTGGGCGGCAAAATGTCCGTGATTGTCCCTTACTAAATATCCGGGTAATGGTAATATCACATCACTGGAAATCAAAGCAGGTTCGAAAAGAAAATTTACCGTTGTGTTGAAAAAAGACTATTGTTGTAAAATCTGTAACCTGGCAATCATATTTTTGTACTAAATATTTCGAAAGCAACAGCGACATCGGGGCTATCGTACCGTCAGATCTTCGTAAGAACAAGATCGTATGTTGTTCCAAAGATATAGAAGTGGAAGTTTCTCCGTTCAATTTTCAACAAGGATTTTGACGATCTATTCATTAATATTCTACATCAATGTATAAGTCAGATAGCCGAGGTCAAGGAGAATTTGTTAAATATATTTACTAAATTGTCGAAGCTCATAATATTACAAACAAGTTTCTTATCAAATACTCAGCAACCGTTTAATCACTAAGTCTAGATCCCCACCGATAACACCAGCTCGACTAACCCTCTTAATAAAGTCTCTTATGCTAATACTTCCAAATATCCAGTTCAATAGAGCTAGAATCAACGCCAAAATTCTCACTGATTAATCACTGATTCAAAAAGTATATAAGTAGAGGTTTCTTCAACCAACTTCCACCCAGGATTTCGACGAAAAAACCTTTACTTATATGCTTTTTGAATCTGAGATTTGATACTGGATGCTAAAGCCTTGAGCCTGGTTTATAATGGCTATAGCGTTTTAATAGATTCCACTTCCAGAATTCGGCGGCTTAAAAGTGCGCGTGAAACTTCTTGAAACAATAGTCCCTAATGCTGTTTTTCCCTAGTGTCCAGTCCGATCCAATGTAGTACCTCGCTCATTTTAAATGACATTCCTCCACATAAATTATGTATTAATTCAAAGGGATTTTTCACAAGTAATTAACTTAACTAGTCGATCAACAATTTCATAAACAACTTCAAGTCAGAATGGCTCCAATTACGTCAATACTACTAACCCTCTAGGCTAAGCCCCTACTACCAAACATGATAAATATCCAGTCCAACAGAGACAAGAATGAACACTGATTAAGACTCTCCCATTCCATTTTCTCCAACTGCACTGGCCATCTCAGAATAGTCATTTCATTCCTCATCATTTCATGCCTCATCATTTCATACGGCGCATGCCTCAGCCCTTCTCCCCTGTCCCATCCTACCACCTATCTCCTCAGTTTTTCATCCTCTCAACTTCTCATTTCACAGGGGGGGTCCATTGTCATATAAATACCGACACATTTCACAGAGGGGTCCATCGTAATTCACTAATTGCTACATATCGTATACTTATTGAAACCACGAATTTTTTATTTCTTCTACTCACTCTCCCACCTAATATTTCCCACACTTTTACAGATGATCCCTTGTAATATGAATGCTGTCGTACGCTGCATTCCGACTTTCTCTCCTACTCGATCTTTCCCTACTGCCTCTACTCATCTTTATTGTTTTCTCTTGAAAACTTAACTTTCATGTTCCAATCATGATAATATACACATATTACTCAATTACCACTCAAGATTACTATCCTTGTTGTAATTTGGGAGTGAATTGAACATGTCACTGCATCTGATGAGTCACGTGATATTACTTGGATAAAGGCTTCGAAGCCACAACTCACGTGAGAATATTCTAGAATGAGCCAATTGGTTGTAGTGATGTTGCTGATCGAAATTACAAAACTAGCGGCACTGTTTTACGCATAGTGAAGCAATCAAAGCTCAAGAAATCGAGGAAGTTCGAGGATATTTATCTCTACATGATATAACATCCACTTATTATCTAACAAAATAAAATACAAGAATGAATACTAAAAAAGAATCTGTCATTCAAAATACAGTCCAACAGCTCCAAGCAATGAAAAACGTCATGGATAAAACAAGTCCGGCCTCAACACTAACAGCAGTTGGTAACTTCAGATATAGAAAGGGTGATTCAATCCAAAATCTATACGACGAAGCTCTCAGAATAAAAAGTGAGGAGTTGGAAAACCTCAGAGCCAAATTAAAAGATGAATCTGATGATGTCAGAAGGAGGTGTATCGAAATATGGGCCAAACACATAGAAGAAACTATCGTGGCCAATACACTCAAGACAATTCCAGACAGATATGAGGGTCTGAAAGAGACGTTCGAGTCTGATTATGATCAGACCATAAACGAACTGTTCTCCTTCTTGAAGAGAGAGCTCATCAGAGTTCAAAACGATATACATATTGAACTGGATACTGGGAAGTATTAGCACTAGGGACTTCGTTAGTAGAGTTGAAAGAACGGGTGTTATCGGTGGATATAAGGGCTTAGTATTAAACAACGCTTGAGATATCTGGTGAGACAAATGAGAGTAAGATTAAGAACTTCGTGTATTACTAAATTTATTTGCAATGTTCTCCTTGGTTTCTTACATCTGACATATACATTAACGTTGAACAATAGTGAATAGGTCGTTTAAAATCCAGGTAGGAAATTGGATGAAGAAACCTCTACTTATATACTTTTTGGATCTGTGATTTAACAATGGATTTTAAAGCCTTGATCCTAGTTTATAGCTGCTATAGCCTTGCAATATATATTTCTTCCAGAAGTTGGCGGCTTAGAAGCGCGCGTACAACATCTTGGAACAACAATACAATTATAAGATGCAAGCAAGGGACATGACACTAAGGTAAATGTTGAAACCAGAAACAGTGCCATCTCTCGATTTACAACAGACAGAGTGAAAGCTCTTCTTCTATTCCAGCCAACACAGCAGACACGCCATATCAAACAGCTACCCGCACACCGAATTATCCCCTCCAACTTCTTATGCTCTTGCCATTAAATGCATATTCACTTCGCTTCACTTCATGTTCACCTAGTTCACATCACGTGCCTCTTCGTTCTTCACGGCGCCTGCCTCAGCACTTTTCCCCCTGTCCTTTCCTCTCAATTTTCATCTTTTTTCGCACTTTGAACTGAACCTCTTCGTTTTCATGTCTTGTTTCCATTTTACAAGGGGAGGTATGCTTTGATAATACGTATCATCCGAATCTTCAGGTGAAGCCTCAGTTAACCGTCCATATAGTAAGCTGATGCCTCAATTAACAGAAGGTAAGTTTCTTATTACAAGGGACCCCTTGCAATAACGCTAACTGCTGTACCTCGCATTCTTACCTACTGTCTCTCCCACTGATCTTTTTTTACTTTCCCACAATGTATCTTTCCTGCTTTCACGTACACTTTCTGATTGAAACTTAAATATAATGCTTTAATTATGAAACAACATATATATATATATATACACGTGACCTAATCTCACAGGACGGACTGCTGTAGCATATATTCGTGTCCAACGTTGATGGCCACTCCATCTCGCAGAACCACGTCGATTCATTATTCAGTCTCTCAATGGAACACTTCACCACCACTACGTAAATCAGAAACTGAAATACCAGCCCAACCCAGAAAACAACTATGGACACACCAAATATACTGCTGAATAATAAAGTCTACATGACGAGGCGTACTTTAATGAGTTCTGTGATTCTGGCTCGGTCAATTTTGATGACGGCACATACAATAATTCAAATTCAACAGCTATCAAAGAATAGCAAACGCCTCACTTTTCAAGATCCAGCACGGGCTCATAGTTGACAGGTTGAGGAAGTACCACCCGTTGGCAAGAGAAGATAGGATACTGGTGGCCTTGGCTCTCGGAATTGACCGTCAAGCCTTCCTCACGTCAAAGCTCAGTGCAGATAAGAAGAACGGCCGTGTCCTGCGCCTCTTGCACTACCCACTACTTCTTGGTGACATTATTGATAAGAATTCTGGTTCGAACCCAGCCCTTACAGTTGGTCCACATTAAGAATATAGTGCTCTGACGTGTTGATGCAAATGAAGAGCTGGACCATGGATTAAAAGTCCAATTAGATAGAAACCAGAGAGAGTGGACTGCGACCCCTTCTGCATCATCCTATCCTGGCAATTTTAATTACAACGATAAGTACTCTATGCCGAACCCTCGCTTGACCCGGTTCCAAGGACATCAAAACACATTCTGAGACGGCATATGATTATCTGCACACCTATACAGAGTAAAAAACAGGCACACGTAAATCTGTGTACCATGAACCTAAAAAACTGCGTAGAAGGGTGTAAAAAACGAACAGGACAAAATAAAAGATTTTTCAAATTTGGCTCGACTGATTTTTCTCTCGATATATCTTTCGACGCATCAAAGTTGTAGATTGGAACCCTGGCGTCGACCCCTGCAAGTAGGTCTCTGGTCTTGATACTCAACCGTGTCATACATAACGGTTGCCGTCGACTAGTGTACCTGAAAAAAGGAAGTGTAATTGAAAACAGGGACGTTGTACTCTGTTTACCATCCCTGCGGTTGTTGAATATCGTTCATTGATCACGTTTCAAAACACTGCAAATTTTCCTGGCGAAAACCAGGACACAGTATAACTACGGCGTAATCAATTGACTTGGTCGAACCAATATTGAGACAAACCTCGTTATGTTTGCCGACGCTCGGCTACCTCATACCAGTAATCGATTCCCGACGATGACTGATTTACCTTGCAAATCGTATCATTGCGCTACAACCTTACTAAATCGGCGCATTCATGGAGAAAAGAAGGCGTCGACTAACACTCTGCGGTGTTTTATCGCTACACATCGTTGTATTGTTTTTCCTCGCTCAATTTCTCGATTTATGGCTATATAAATTCGACGCCGTTTTGGAGTTTAAAACTACTGTCAATATATTTCACCTCCATAATGGTAATGTTGCCCGATATATGTCCCATCACTTTTTGGCTGCCAGAATATATCTGGCCCAGACCCGACTAAACCATCATGCAAGACACCACTTCTACCTACAAGATGCAGGAGGTATTGGAACT